>PVJH01003003.1:67500-152953 GCA_004026705.1 Nesogale talazaci | reverse complement strand
TAATGATGTGATTCTTGTTCTTTGATGCTCGATATCTGCTCCCTTTGGCCCCTCTTGATCACACTTGCTGGTGTACTTCTTCCCTGTGGACTTTGCTGTCTCTGTGCTGAATGGCAACTTGGTTATCTTCAAGTCTTTGAGACTCTAGACATTCAATCATTTGGTAGCTGGGCACCATCATTTCTTCTGTTCTGTTTGCCTCTGTATCCATTTGTCTTCAGCGATATCGGGAGTTAATTGGTCCACTGATTTTAATTTTTGTTCTTTGATGCCCGATGCCTGATTGTTTCAGCACCTCATGCTAACACAGGCAAGTGAGTTTCTTTTATGTTGGGTTTTGTTGCTCCTGAGATAGATCTTTTGGAGGTTTGCGACCTACTACATGGACCACATCAGAAGGATGTAATTCAGAAATTCCAGTAATTACATGAACCTAACTTTACCTTAACCATACCTGTCACTGATATACCTATTTGAACTCTTAACTATTATGCCCTAGTGAGAGAAGAATAGGAGAATTACTATCGTAAGGTCATAGATATGCAAGACATAGGACTTTGGTTCAAATCTCTTGCATTTGAGATTTCCCAATAATGAATAACTTAAGACTATATAAGTATGCCACTTTCATGTTTTCATAGCTTTTGTGACAGGTCTTTGTGATGGGTAGGTTTGTTATGCCAACATGGCCACAGAAGATTGGTGGGTCTGTTGTGACGGCACGGCCAATGAACACGCGGGATTAGTTGAAGGGTAGATATAGGAAGGGCTCAGCAAGTCCTGCCCTCTCTCTTGCTTCCGGATCTCTGGACCAGAGAGCTGCCTTGTTCGTACTGTGCCTCAACCTCCAAGCATCACTGCCCTGGTGGGAGTAGGTAGTCCAGCCTTGCTCCTGGAGAGCTGCTACTGGATTTGAACTGTCAACCCTGTGGGCCACTGTCCCGCACACAACCACTAGACCCTGAACGCGCTCGATCTCGTCTGATCTGGGAAGCTAAGCAGGGTCAGGCCTGGTTAGTACTTGGATAGGAGACCGTCTGGGAATACCGGGTGCTGTAGGCTTTGCTTGGAGGTCGAGGCACAGGACGAACAAGGCAGCTCTCTGGTCCAAAGATCCGGAAGCAAGCGAGAGGGTGGGACTTGCCAAGCCCTTCCTATATCTGCCCTTCAATTAATCCCGTGTGTTCATTGGCCATGCCATCACAACAGATCCACCAATCTTCTGTGGCCATGGTGGCATAACAAACGTACCCATCACAATCCACCCCTTGCCAACATGGCACTTGTACACAATTTTTTACCCATATAGAATTTCTAGACATCAATGAAATCAAACGTATACTTAACATCAAACATCTATCATACATATAAATGAGACACACTGAGTCCAATTGTAGCTGATATATCATACACGAGCAAATAAAAGATTCAATGAGCTCATAAACAGAAAATACATGAACAATCACAAACCTCGCTTCTGCGATTGATCACGTGGTCGTAACTGGTAGGTAGAACTACCTTCTTCTACTATCCATTCTGTATTACCTTTGCCCTCAGCAATCACTTCAGCTGGTTGTGGATTTTTGCCTGGTGGGGTGACCCAGACCTTCATTCCTGAAGGGTCTAGGTCATTAGATGTCCTGTCATGATAGGGTTGCTGTGGTTTACCATTAACTTTTATCACAAGGCATGGTAGCACTAAGAGTCGGCCTATGGGATCTCTTGGATTCCAGATATATTCCTCTTTACCCCCATTATGTACACCAGTCCAATTTCTTCTTGATAATCTGGGTCAATCACACCACTCAGTACAGTGACACCCTTCCTGATCTGTTGATCCAAAGGCATGAGAAGCCCAAAGTTGCCAGGGGGCATCTCAGCTGCCAGGTCAGTGGAATCCATGCTGTGTTTCCAGGTGGGAGAGTTCCTTCCTTCGGGACCAGGACCTCCAGTCCCGAAGAACATAGGGTTGCTGGGACAGGAAGCAAAAATGCTGCAAGTGGGTCAATAGACGTAATAGTGAGTGGTGCCACTCCAGTTTTGCTTGGAGGTCGAGGCACAGGATGAACAAGGCAGCTCTCTGGTCCAAAGATCCAGAAGCAAGAGAGAGGGCAGGAGTTGCCGACCCCTTCCTATATCTGTCCTTCAATTAATCCCACGTGTTCATTGGCCGTGCCGTCACAACAGACCCACCAATCTTCTGTGGCTATGTTGGCATAACACACCTAGCCATCACAGTCTTAGTTCCGCCATAGTGAATGAGTGTTATTGAGTTTTGTGTCTAGGGTCTAGCCCTCATGGTTTTCTTAAACAGGATTCAGTCATTTAAGCTTTTTAATATGGATTAGTGAACACCTAGTTGTTGTTTTCATCTAGAAAACTTTCCTATAGGTCTCAATAGTATTTTCAATTTTCTATCATTGGATAATTAAATGACACTATTGTTAGAGTTACCAAAGGATTAGGGGTTCTCATTGCTGCCCAAAACACTCTGTAAATCAAGTTCTCAAAATTTCATCTTGAATATCATCCTCCCCTATATCCTTGGATTTTATTATTTGTAATCCTTAGAACACACAGGTTGCTGGGCTTCTTCTATGTGGGCTTATCTGACAACACACTTTGATGGCCACTTGTCTTAAGACAAGTTTTTAAGATCTGTGTAGGGAGCTTACCTCTTAATGCTCCCACAATGGTGACATATATATCTAGATCATAGAAAATGAAGACATTTTGAGCTCTCACTTACCTTTAAGCCCTTACCTCAGGACAATAAGTTCTTATGCTATAGCCTAGCTCAATATTCACCCTTTTGAATGAGTCTCTGAAGATATGGATGCTATAGAAAGGTGTGGTGAAGAAATAAGATGATGCCTGTCTATCAGGAAGAATAGTGTCTGGGGTCTTAAAAAGAGCAGCTGTCTAAGTAATATGTCCACCAATCTCGCATGGAAGAAGTGCTATTCATAGTCTGTGTGATCTAAGGACTACCAATTATAAAATCTAAGGACAGAGGATGGAATTGTATTTTAGCCTAAATTCTGAGCACTCAGTTTGTAGAGGGCTATGTAAGACAGTGAGAGCTCAAAATCCATTTGCAGAGTCCCCATGGAGACTCTCTCAGACCATTGTCAAAAGCAGTGGTTCTCAACCTTCCTAATACCAGGAACCTTTAATACAGTTCTTCATATTGTGGTTACCTCCCAACCATACAATTATTTCCATTGCTACGTTAAAACTGTTAGAAATCGAGTGACCCCTGTGTAATTTCAGATTATTTCAGATTTCTTAAATTTATTGAATTTACTCCCCCAAAACTTCACCTCAAGATCTCCTAATTTTCTATACATTGTGGTCTAACAGGTCCTATGAGTAGGTATGAGGGCTGAGTGATTGAAACACTGCACTGCTAACAGATGTTCAATTCCACCACCAGTTTCCCAAGGAGAAAAGACCCAGAGTCTGCTCTCATAAAGCTCATAGCCAAGGAAACTCTCTGAGAAAATCCTCTAATATCTTTTAGGATTGTAAGATCCATGTATATTTTGAGGAAGACACTACAGTAATCAACTAATACATGAATTCAAATTTGTCTAACTTATTAGGTCGTATAAATGAACCCTATGATCAATAGAAGAAAAAAAAGTAGTAAGATGAGTTAATTCTCATTGTCACTAAAATGAGACACTTAGAGTAATTAAGCTATCTGACAACTCCCTTGAATGGAAATTTAAATATGCCCTGTAAGACAAACACAACCGAGACTAGTTTTCTCCTAAATTCGAATGAAGAAACCAATAGTCATTGTAAAGAAAAGATCATGAGAATCAAATTGTGACTTGATAGTCACGTTTTCTGTGGTACAGCTGATGTTATTATTGTTGAATTTCTTGTCGCTGTGGACACAACTCCCCAAAGATGCAGCTTAAACATTTTATCTTCCTTTTAGTTAGTTAGTTATTTATTTCCAAGATAATTCACTTCATTAGTGGTTGAGTACGCTCACCAAGGACATTTCTGTTTATTCATTCAAGTGTTCCCTAGGTACTTGAGCAGTTTAAACTGATAAAATACACACCATTAGAATGTAATATATTTCTTTTCAGAGAGCTATCAGACAATCATCATTGGTCTTTGTCCATTTGCTGAGCCACAGAATAGAGAAAAATAGCATTTTCTACATTGATGAAATAACAAGCAGATTCAATTTTAGACTTGATGAGAATAAGAACAGAGTGGTGCTATTCTCTGTGCCTTTGGGACTGAAGGGATCTTTCTTTTGCAGGCATTTATAATAGGAAAAACACAAGAGATTTAAATTAAGCCAAACTTAAAGACTGATACTAACACCCAGTGTGTCTCATGCCCAGGAAAGAACTTTGGGTTAAACTGCCTTAAACATTATGAAGAACCACCAGAAAGTAAGTATAAAAAACTTGCATATAACATTTGAATATTATATAAAGAAAAATATTTTTTTAAAAGGAAACAAAACAAAAAAAGCTTTGGTTACCATGGGTGGAAGAAGGATTTTGGTTTAGGGGCATTGAAATTATGTTAATGGTGGTGGACTTATTTGGAAAAGGATATCAATAGTGGTTTACAACATGAAGAGTATAATGAATAGCACTTAGTTATCTGGGTAGAAGATACTGAATTGCAGAACTTTTGTTGTGCATATTTTTGCCACAGTATTTTAATTACATGCATAACAATGAGTACTCAGAATAAGAAAATGTTCTAAATTTTATTCTGGTGATGATTGTACAATGCTTCTTGATAAGATGGAATTATTGAATTATATAACATTTGAATGAAGTGCCAATAAAACTGTTTTTAAAAAAATAATAAAAATGAGCGAAATCATGAGGAATATATTATAAAACTGATTGTGGAGATGATTGTAGAGCACTTCTTGATTTAACTGAACATTGCATTTGCATTATCTCTGAATTACATGAAAATAAAACTGTTGAAAAGTTAAACTTTTAATAGCTTGCACAATGTATGCTTGAGTTTCAGAGCTGAAATGATAGAAGTCATGTAAAAGCAGCCGCTAAGGAAAGGCACCAGGCTAGCTTCTCTTTGCAACGAAGTCTGGATTTAAGAAATACCTTCATGCTCAGGGAAAATTTGAAAAGTAATCTTTAAATTTTCATTATGTTCTACTTAATGTAGCATTTGAACGACCTCTATAAACACAGCTGGAAAAGCATATTTCTCCCTTAATCACAAAACTCTAAAAAGAAAAGTTAGAAATGACAAAGTAGTATTTAATAGTTTAAGCACTGTGATAATAAAAGAATTAACTCACATTGAAACTTTCCATTCTATATCCAGCCCCTCCCTACCTTCCCCCTGAAAACATTGCTATGAACTAAAGTCATGCTAATTAGGTTAGATTGCACTATTGGGTCTGGATCTTCTGGAGTTAATCATCCTTTTACATATGGGTTTAGTCAAATACCTCACATGTTTAATTAGTACTTGTTTTCTATGAACTACAAACATTCTATAACCAGGTAAATATAATGAAGCAATGACGATGATGATTTTAGTAAATATGCTATTTAAAAATAGGCAATAAATACTGGAAGGAAATGTATCGTACTTATGATAAAAGTCTAAAAGAAACAATTGGATATTAGTTGGGAATACCATTTAGTAAATAGATATAATAATATTGAGAAATAATTAAAACCACAACATTTTAAAGAAACAAGTTTATCAAGATATGGAAATAGCATTGCTACATATTTCCTAAAATATTAATTTGACAACAATTACCAAAAGCCTTTTGCATCTATGTTTCTTTTGAACTTGTTCTCAAAATGGAATTAATTGGAAGTGTAAAAAAGATTTATGTGCAGAGGGTTCACTAAAAAATAATTATGGAAGAAACTTAAAAGTTGAACATAAGAATGCTATGTTTTATAATTTTCTTCCCTCCTTGTATGTAATGAGAATGAAGGTGCAAGTAAAAGTGTGTTTGTGAAGACTATGTTGTGGGGTGAAGAACACAGAAGTAATTAAAATTAAGTGTAAAGTTAAAAAAGCCCATATCAATGTTGTTTGCCATATAATTTCTTTTGTAAAACTTACATAATTAAATATGTATAATTTTAGCTAAACATATGCAATCAGTTGTTAATAAATCTACACTGCTTGTGATGTGATTATAAAAGTAAAACATTCATGCTACATAGCATACCCATGCAGTTTTAAATATAATTTCTTTGTACTTGTAATTTATGTGTTGAAGCAGTCATTCAAACAATTATGTGAAATTTGCAATTTTTTTCCAGCTGTAGACTCAAAATTGAGGACATAAATCTTTCTGTGTTTGGTAATTTATGTCTGGGAGATCTGAAAATGTAACATTCTAAATAGCAAATGATTGTTAAAACAAGAATAAGCAATTGTCTAGAATTATAAAATTCTCAATTATCTAAAGCTTTGGATCCCATTTGACTGGGTTTGAATCCCAGTATTGATTCTTCATAGAAGTGTGATAACACTTCCATCACTTTGGATATGAAAAATTACTGGAAAACTTCCTGACAAGTGGTTAAAAAAAAGAGGGGGAGGGCCTTTAAAATGAATGTCAGAAAACCAGCAGAAGGAATCAGGTTTGTAAGAAAGCTCATAAAGAAGGGCTATGATCTGTTAACTTTTAAGACTATCTGTGGACTCCCTGGGCAGCAGAAATGGTTAAAGCACTGAATTGACAGTAAAATGTTGGTGATTCAAGTCCACCTAGCAGTCTATTAGAAATCTTAGCCATCATTGACAATAAATTAATGAAACCGAAGCACAGTTCACTAAGACATGTATAGAGTCACAAAAACAAATCTAGGTTTACCATTAATCAGAATGTTCCCAAGCTATGTGTTTGCAGTAGCTCCTTCCTCTAACATGGGGAACAGAGTCCTTCTTCATTGTTGTCTCTTAGTCTGGAAGCTCAGCTGAAACCTGGTCACTTTGGTTGACCTTGCTGACATTTGAAATGCCAGTGACATTGCTGAGAGTGTCACAGCAACAAACTAGCCACCACAGGAAGAAGTTAAAGAAGAATCAACGCATTTGAACTGTGCAGCTGGGAAAGAATATTGACAGTACCCAGGCTGCTAATAGGACCGACCAAATGATCTGTCTTAGAAGGAGTACGACCAGGGGTAGAGGCAAGGAGGCAAGAACTTCAACTTACATTCTTTGACCATGTTGTTAGCAGAGCAGTCCCTAAAGAAGGACATCATATTTGGTGGAGGGGCAATAAGAGGTGAGGGTGGCCCTCGAGGAGATGAATTGACAGAGTGACTGCCAACTGTGTTCAGGCATAGAAACAATTGTGAGGATGCCCAGGGGAGGGTGGTGTATCAGTGTTAGGCATAAGGTAGTTAAGGGCCAGCATCAACTTGATGGCATCTCATAACATGAATGAACTCAAAAGCTTTGGGTGGTTTGGTGACTCAATGGTTTGATTTAAGAATATCCACACCATACCATTTCTCAAAGCCAAGTGATATTTATTCATTATGTCATCATTGAAAATGTTTTCATCAAGTCAGTCAGCGACGAGCCAGGTGTTAACAAGTAGATCTCCAGTGTGCTTGGTTATAATCTTTCTATCTACAGATAACGCGGCCTTTCATATATGGCTATGTCCTTGGTAGGTGCTGCTGAATCTGTTCTGACCCAATGTATGCATCAAACCCAAATAATGGCCAGTCCTATGCCATGCAGCTGCTGTGTCAATGCTTTAAGTGTTTTTATGTACTTTACTGGCCTTTTACTTTACCAAGGATGATGCCTTTCTCTGGGGACTGAGGCCACATGATAACATTTTCCAAGGATATGATAGGAACTCGCGTTGCCCTGCATTCCAATAGCATTCTAGCTGTACTTCTTTCAAGACAGGTGTGTTCCTTCTTCTGGCAGTCCAACCTTCCTTCAGCATTCTTCACCAGCACCGCCATTCAACGGCACCAGTTCTTCTCTCAGCTTCGCGATTCATGCTTACTGGGTTGGTCAGATCATTGACCTTTTGCTTAGCAATTAGGTGTAGACCATTTGTAGCACCCTAAAGCCTGGTACCGATGTTAACTCTGCTAACTATTAATGCCCAATGATAGCTTTTACGTGGGGGTGATAAAGACAGAATCAGAAGAACAGAGCATTCAGTCCAGAATGCTGAAGAATAGAGACATGTCCTGAATGTACAATGAGTACTAACGATTCCAAGGGCGAGGTGAACATTTAAAGAAAGGAATCATGGCAAAGTTTTCTTTCCCCAAATAAAATTCTCCCTGGTTTTTCTTAATTAAGGCTATAGATTTCATGTTAGTAAAGGGGATTGTAGGCAACCTAAGAAGGAATTGTGAACATTAATAGGTATGCATAAAATAAAAGTCCCCAACAAGAATCATAGAAGTCTAAAGCAGGATTTTGCTTCCTCTGAAAGATCATAGAACATCCCATTCATTGGAAAAACATGAGGTTCATGGGATATCAGGCATCGGATGGATATGAAACAGGAACTGTGAGGAAGAAAACAAAGTAGAGGCATGGGAAGAACACTAAGTGGAATACTTCAACACATTATTATAAAGGAAACATAAGTAAGAATTTCTGTACGAGTTGTGACTCAGAGAATTTCATAGTAATTCTGGAATGCTGGCACAGGTCATTCAAACAGTAAAGGTTACTAGGATACAGATAAGGTTAAGAAGGGAATAAGAATTTAAAGGAGTAAGGATGGCAAAACTTGGAAAATACTACAGCTAAGACACGGGTGACATTGCACTGTCATAATTTATGGGAAGAACTTGATGCACTGTCTTTACAAATGTCTAACTGAAATAATTAAAGAGAATTTCTTCATTTCTACCAACATTTATGGAAATCCCTTATTTTCAGTGACAACGAGAGTTTTTCTGTATTCTGCCTACTTACAGATTGGTCTGGTAACTAGGGATGAAATCAAACTTCAGATGAATATTTTTCATGAAGGCCAGTCTGAAGATCAGAGTAAAATAGAGTCGAGGGAAATGAAGTGGGGCTCAATGATTCCCATATCAACATTGCTAGTCATCAAGTAAAAGAACTAAAAATGCACTTCTCATATCCTGATTGAATTTGCTCCACACAGCATGTTAAAATCTTTTTTTCTATCTTTTATCCTTCAGCTACACAGCTAATGAGTTAAAGAACAGACTCATTATAACAAAATCACTTATGAGAAATAATTCTGCGATAACAACATTCATCCTGCTGGGACTAACAGAAGATCCACAGCTACAGGTTTTTCTTACAGTATTTCTGTTTCTCACCTACATATTTACTGTTGCTGGAAATCTAATCATTATCTTTCTCACATTAATAGATTCTCACCTTAAAACCCCCATGTACTTTTTCCTTCGGAACTTTTCCATCCTAGAAATATTATTTACAACCGTCTGTGTTCCTAGATTCCTGTATAGTCTGACAACTGGAGACAAGACTGTTACCTATAATGCTTGTGTCATTCAGCTATTTTTTGTCATCCTCATTGGAGCAACAGAATTCTTTCTTTTAACCGCCATGTCCTACGATCGCTATGTGGCCATTTGCAAACCCCTACACTATACCACCATTATGAATGACAAGGTGTGCACTATGCTTGTCTTCTGCTGTTGGTTGGCTGGGTTAACCGTCATCTTCCCACCACTTAGCCTAGGAATTCAGCTCGATTTCTGTGATTCCAATATCATTGACCACTTTGGCTGTGATGCATCCCCTCTTCTGAAGATTGTGTGCTCGGACACGCAATTCGTAGAGCAAGTTGTGCTAACCATGGCTGTGCTCACCCTCATATTCACACTGGTGTGTGTCATTGTGTCCTACACGTACATCGTCAAGACCATCCTAAGACTCCCTTCAGCTCAACAAAGGAAAAAGGCTTTCTCGACTTGTTCTTCCCATGCGATCGTCATTTCCATCACCTACGGAAGTTGCATCTTCATCTATATCAAGCCAGCAAAGGAAGGAGTGGCACTTAATAAGGTGGTGTCACTGCTTAACACCTCATTTATCCCTTTGATAAACCCGTTCATTTATACACTACGAAATAAGCAAGTGAAGCAAGCCTTTAAGGACTCGATTAAAAAGATGGCATTTTTCTCAGAGCATTAGGAGACTTTAAAATTAATACATATAAAACATAGTATGTACATATAGAATGCTTTATTCATTTATTACATATTCTTGCACAAATATACATTAAAGTTTCATTGACCTCTATTTTGCTATTACTCTTAAAGCCACAGAGCGTCTTAAGGATTGCTGTCTAATTTCAAGTAAACTTTCTTTCAAATGACTCATTTTAATTGGTTATGGAAATTGATTTCTAGAAAATCTACCCAAGGCCTCATTATCCTTATGATGGAAAAACACACACAAAGCAAGCAAGAAAAATTTGAGTTTTATTTCTGTCTATTCATTCATATACAGTAATCACTTTTTCTAAACTTGAGCACTGTTTTCTTGTGAAGTAGAACAAATCAAAAGGCATGGTTCTTATTTTTCCAACCTCTCCTAATCCTTCTCTTCAAATCCTATAGATGTCAATACATTTGTATAATTAAATATTTTACCAAAAAAAAAACTTCAGCTTACAGACATTAGCAATGTTATCAAGAGAGATCAGTCCCTGGAAAAGGGCATCATGCTTGGTAAAGTAGAAAGTTACTGGAAAGAGGCAGATGATCTAGAAGATGGAATGTCACAGTGGCTGAAACATGACACTTGAGAGGATGCCACAGGACTGGATGGTGTTTCAATTTGCTGTACATTTATGGCCACTGTGAGTCAAAACTGATGTGATGGCATTTAACAATTACAAAAAGAAGTTTTCATAACTTTGCCCCCTGTGTGGACCACATTTATGAATATATTTACATCAAAGGTAAAAAATATACATAGACAATACACTGTCAAAAATTAAATTTTTATAGCTTTCTACATGCATTTGTCTTAAATTTGAAGGCATGGAGTCAAAGTCTCTTCCTGTGTTTCAATATTTATTGTACCTAGAACCTAAGGGTTGCACCAATGAAAAAGATATTTAACAGAAAATGTTATCAGTGTTTTAAGTGTTCTATTTTAAAATTAACCGTACGTTTTCTAAAAATAAAATTTCTATTCAGTTGATGTGGTGTAAGACTTGATACACTGTCTTGTTAATAAGCTTCTGGATATTATGTTGCAACTGATACAATGACCGTAATTTGAGTAACAAGAATTTAAGATAATGATAGGTAATGTAAGGTATATTAAGATATTCAAATAGCCAGTTCTTGTTTCCACATAAGGTAATAGTGTTGATGTATAAGATTACCATGAAAATAATAATAATACATTTAATAATCTCAAGAAAGATAGGTATCTAGTCTAGATATCACAATACAGTGTTCTATAGTAATATAAATTTATTTTTCCTTTCCCTGAATCATGTCATTCAAAGAAAGAAAAAAACTTAAGAGGTAAAACACAGAGTCATGAAATCCCAATAAACGTCAACTTGGCATCAAAGATAATGAGCGGTGTGTGACTATTAATCCTGATTTTATAAGATCTTTACCAAATAATAAAATTTACCAACAATAGTAAAAGCATATATACACAACTTGTGTACTAAACAAAGGGGATATATAGTACAGGCAGGGTTAGGAAATACCCTAACAAAACACTCCTACCTACAGCTTCAAAAGAGTAATCATTTGTTATTTCCTGCATAATTCTTGACATGTTAATCTCCTATTTATATTTATCTCAGATTTCTAAACATTTCACATTAAGATGGTCTCTGTATTTATCCCTTGGTCCCTTCTATCCTGTCACCACTCTCATGCAATTTTTATCATCTCAATTTTATTATCATTGTAAAATATTCTCAGCAGTCCCTTAACACCTCACCTCTTCATCTGATGATCCCACAAACTATCTAAAGAACTTTTATCACAGAGCAAGCTGCTGGAAGGTTTGGTAGGTTGTTTCAGTTGTTGAATGCAAAAATGATTACCTACTAGGCAAATCGCCATATATTTCACATTTTTTTAAGTTTTCTAAAAATAAGAAAGCTTTTTCCCTTTTATTTAATCTATTTATTTTTTTGTAAATAATTTTGGGAGTCCATACATTGCTTATTACAATCCATATATGCATATATTTCATCAGGCACCTTCATACAATGTTGCCGTCATCATTCTCAAAACATTTGCTTTCTACTTGAGCTCTTGACATCAGGTCCTCATCTTTTCCCCTACTTCCCACACCCCCCTCCCTCATGAAACCCTGATAATTTATAGATTATTATTATTTTGTCATATTATACACTGCCCGACTTCTCCCTTTGTCCACTTCTCCGCTCTCCGTCCTCCAGATAGGAGTGTTCATGTGAATCCTCTAATTGGCTCCCCCTCCCTAACCCACCTTCTCTCCACTCTACTGGTATCTCCACTCTCACTCCTGGTCCTGAGGGGTTCATCTGTCCTGGATTCCCTGTATTTCCAGTTCCCATCTGTACCAGTCTGGCTGGATTTGTAAGGCAGAATTGGGAAATGATAGTTGGGAGAGGGAAGTCTTTAAGAACTAGAAGAAAATTAAATGTTTCATCATTACTTCACTGCACCCTGACTGGTTCATCTCCCCACGACCCTTCTGCAGGGGGATGTTCAATTGCCCAGAAATGGGCTTTGGATCCCCACTCTTCACTCCCCCTCATTCGCAATGATGTGATTCTTGTTCCTGATGCCTGATACCTGCTTTCTTCAATCCCTCGTG
Organism: Nesogale talazaci; assembly: GCA_004026705.1. Classification (NCBI taxonomy): domain Eukaryota; kingdom Metazoa; phylum Chordata; class Mammalia; order Afrosoricida; family Tenrecidae; genus Nesogale; species Nesogale talazaci. Next base: position 140,134 of record PVJH01003003.1, on the reverse strand, counting down.
ATCACGCAGGCTGGTGTGTTTCTTCCATGGGAGCTTTGCTGCTGCCTTTGCACTAGATGGCCGTTTGTTTACCTTCAAACCTTTGACCCAGGACGCTTTATCATTTGGTCGCTAGGAACCATCAGCTTTCTCCACATTCCAGTTCTACCTTACAAATCCATCTAGAGTGGAAGAGGTACACTGGTACAGATGGAACCCCTCAGGAGCAGTAGTGAGAGTGGAGATACCTGGGGGGTGGAAGGGAGGTGGGGTAGAAAGAGGGAGCCAATTAGAAGGATCTACATATAAACTCCTTTCTGGAGGATGGATAGCAAAGAAGTGGGCAAAGGACATGTCGGTAGTGTAAGATACGACAAAATAATGATGATAATTTATAAAGTATTAAGGGTTTGTGGGGAGGAGCAAGAAGGGAGGGAAAAAATGAGGAACCCCAGTCAAGGGCTGGGGTGGGAAAGTGGATGTTTGGAGAATTATGGCAGCAGAAGCCATGAGAAGGTACATGGCACAGTATATGTATATGTGTATATGGATAGTGATAGGCCATGTGTGAACCCCCAATAAAATGATTTCACAGCGATACAATTTCTGATCAAATTAACTAGAATTTTAAATTAATGACATCAAAATTTCTGGAAAACATCTGAAATTAGAAGTCGATATCAAAATGTGTGAGATGCACATAGTTCTATGAAAATGTGTGCCTCTCTAACAATAATAGCAATTAAAGTAATCATACTTTACTGTGTACTTTACTGTGGCTGTGTATGAATAGCCTAGAGTATGCTCAAAGAAAAGGCTACATTGAAACACTGATTTTAAAATGTAAGTGGAAATCAGAAAACATTTCTAGCACCTATAAAGAAATTGTTTAGAGGATAGCAGTTAAATCAGTTAAATGTGCAATACAGACAATTCTCTTATACAGTAGTAAGTGAACTCTTGGCAAAAGAAAATGACTGAGATATAGGAAACATTTGTATAGAAACAAATGAAAAAAAAAAAGGTTGTCAAGAGATGAATAAGATAGCTTCCACAGAGGAAAAAATGTTTCCATTATACACTGAGTCCAGACATAGGACGAAAGAGTACAAGAACCAATTGGATTTGGTTCAACTATGTAAAACAAGAGATGCCCAAAAATCGGTTTAAATTCATTGTTCTTCACATGTAAAGTACAGGATATAGCTATCCAAAATTCAGAGTTATTCTTGGGTGATGAGCCATGAGGTCTGCAGTTTGAAACCACCTTTCACCCTGAGGGAGAAAGACAGAACTTTCTACTCCTATAACAGTGAAAGTCTGACACTGGAAGCCTTGGCACCATGCAGCGTATAGTACCCATTGGCTGTAATCCCTAGCCAACACCCAGCTCCCTCTCCTGGAGACTCTGCAAATAACTTGCCCCAGCTAGTTGGAGAAAGCGCTAGCACCTGGGAAATCAAAGAGATGTAGGAATCGATCGCTCAGAGGTTTCCAAAGGGTTTGTAGAAATGTTCCTATTTTGTTTTGAGAAAGGAAACACAAAACTCCTCACTCGACCAGAGGAAATGAAACCTGACTTTTCTGGACTTCTGGGCAGCGTTCCTGCCACAGGCAAGATCACCCTCTGATCAGAACCCCCTCTTCCCCAGGGCATGCACTGTAATAGTCCACTTACACCTTAGGGCCACACCTAATAAGTGAATATATCTAAGTTTTATTAAACTAGCCACTGTCCTAAGCACAATAAGAGAAAGACTGCACTCCCCCAACATAAAGTCCCTTATCACCCTTGTATGATCAATAAGGGACTCTAGTGGAGTCACTCACACACCCTCTTACCCCAACCAGGATAACCTCTCGAGCCTGTTCCCTCCAAGTTAGTGACACAGAACTGCCTTTAACTTAACAGCTAAAATTGCTTCTCCCATAACCCTTTTTCAACTTATTAAAAACTACTTTATTTAAGGGAAGGCTTATGGCGAGTAACATCTACTTAAAATCTACTCCTGAGGGCTGAGCCCCGGTGGCGTAGTGGTTGTGCATGGGACTGCAGCCCACTGGGATGGAGGTTCAATTCGAGCTCCACAGGAACAAAGACTGGGCCTTCTACTCCCACCACCAGAGGGAAGTGATGCCCCCCAAAAAAATCCAAAAAAATCTACTCCTGAGAAAATAAACTCAAATCATCCTATACATTCCACTAGCACTACTTACCCATCTACACACAATATATTTTCCAGCACCTCTCTGATCCTAATCAAAAGAGCCAGTCCCTCCCCCTTATACATTCCAGATGATCACACTCACCTGTAATATGATGTAAGCAACAGCCAGCGCCAGCAGCTACTATTTAAAAAATCTAGAGAAACAAAATTCAGTTACCAAGAGGACCCCAACTCAATGGTTTACACATAAGAAGAGTCCTTGAACTGCCTGTGAAAGAATGCTCAAGAATAGTGTTGACTATTCTATACAGGAAATTAGGGGATCAATGAAAGAACAGAGATACTGGAATATTCACACCAAAAGGAAGTCCAGGAGATAAGGAATAACATAGCAGGAATAGATTCAAAAGGTGAATTATATCAACAATGGGATGGAAGAAATGAAGAACTGAATCAGTGATGTCAAAAATAACTAAGCAGAATTCAGCGAACAAGAGAAATGTCAAACAAAAAGGCAAAATCCTGAGGATGATGTGGGAAAAAATGAAACAGAACAATATTCTAATTATAAGCGTCCCTTAAATGGAAGAAATAAATAAGTCTAAAGTCAAAATAGAAAGAGAATTCTTAGAAGAAAATTGCACAAAGACTGACCTATGTTTTATGTACTAGAATCAGACATAAGGGCTAATATTGGACTTATTAACTTGATTTGGACTGGGCAGGGATGTTTTCTCAATATATAATTGCTCTTTTATATAAAGTTCTTTCTTATACACATGTGAGTGTTTCTGGATTGGTTTCTCTAGTCAACACAGACTAACACATATCAGGATTGCATTGAATTATAGACTGCTTTAGGCAGTGTTGGCATTTTCATAATATTGAGTCTTCTGATGTATGAACATGGATTATGCATCGATTTGTGTAGCTACTTTGGGGTTTCTTCTAGTAATGTACTGTAGTTTTCTTTGTATAGGTCTTTTGTGTTTGGGATAAGATTTTTTGGCCTAGCTATTTCAGTTTTTGCATGGTTATTGTGGATGGTATTGATTCCTTGGCGTCATTTTCTGTATTCCCTTCACTGGTACATGGAATTCAATTGATTTTTATTTGTTAACTTTGTATCCTGCTACTCTAATACACTCCTGTATTGTTTCCAGGAATCCTATTGTGGGCCCCTTAGGATTCTCAATATACAAAATCATGATGTCTACAAATAGTGAAAAATTTCACTTCTTCTTTATTCAATCATACACACTTGATTTCTTGCCTTTGTCTAACAGTATTGACTATGACTTTCAGCACAATATAGAAGTGAAATGGGGAAGAGTGGCATCCTTGCCAGATACTTTTATTCAGTGAAAATGCTTTCAGCTTTTCTCCACTCAGTGTCATATTAGCTATTTGGTTTTTCACATATGGATTTTATTGTACTGAGGATTTTGCCTTCTAATCCTATCTTCTTCAGAGTTTTTACAAGGAATGAATGTTGGATGTTATCAAATGCTTTTTCTGTATTGATTGAGATGATGATATGGTTCTTGTCCTTTTTCTTGTCAGTGTGGTGGATTGCATTAATTGTTTTTTGAATGTTGAACCATCCCTGAATGAATCCCACTTGGTCATGGTGTATTATTTTTCTGATATGTTATTGGATTTTATTGGACAGGATTTTGTTGAGAATTTTTGTATCCAAGTTCATGAGAAGTATCAGTCTAGAGTACTCTGTCCTTGTGTGGTCTTTGCTTGGCTAGGGTATGCTGACTTAATAGAATGAGTTTGAGAGTTTGCTCTCCCTTTAGATGTCCTGGAAGAGTCTTTGTAGAATTAGTGACATCTCTTCTCTAAATGCTTGGTAGAAGTCTCCTGAGGAGCCATCTTGACCAGATGGTTGGGAGTTTGTTGATAACCTTGTCTATTTCTTCTTTTGCTATAGGTCTGTTCAAGTTCTTAATGTCTACATGTGTTAATTTGGGGGGAGAGTGATTTTTCAGGTATTTTTCCATGTTGTTTGAATTATTGAAATTGTTGGAATACAGTCTTTCATAGTCCTGTGTAATTAATCTTTTTATCTCATTTGGGTCTCTTGAAGCTTCCTGTTTCATTCCTAATTTTAGATATTGATGTCTGCTCCTTCTTTTATTTTGTTGTTTGCCAGTGGTTTGTCAGGTTTTCTTGACAGGTAAGCTTGTTGTGCCAACGTGGCCAAAGAAGATAGGTAGGCCTGTAGCAACAATATGGCCAATGAATACATGTAAGATCGTTTGAAGGGAGAAGATAGAAATGGCTACCAGTAAGCTGTGGTCTCCTAATAATCTTAGTCAGCTAGGTTTTTTTCTCAAGTCACTCCAGAAAGTTTTCTTTCTCCTCTCAGCTGTACTATATAATTCTGAACAGCCACTGTAATCGGTAGTAACTAAGATAACCATTGGAAAGCAGTCCAGTTCATATGCTCTACTGCACTCAAAACTATCTCATCCCATTCCTGACTGTTAGCAAATACTGAAGTCCACATGATGACCACAGCCACAGGCATGCGAAATCCAGAATTATCATGTATCACAGAGGAACCATGACTAGAAGGTCTTTATTAATTGAGCTTAACTTGGGTATTTTAAAGATTTTTCTTTTGTTTCCTCATTATACTCCATAATACTTTCTCCAGAAATGTTTGTGAAAATAAATTTTCCCATATGTGGAAACTTGTTGTGTGTTTGTGTGTGTATTCCCATTTGGTATAGTTGAACTCACGTCACACTTGGGATTGCTATCTGAATACATCTGTAAAAGAATGGGTGGGAATGAAAAGCCTAAATTACAACGTGAGAGAAAAATGAGAAAATAAAATATAAATTAAGGGAAGCATGAAGATAATTTCTCCTGCTTCTAAAATACTTGGAAATTAATGTGGTAACATGGGTGCAAATGTGCTTGATACTGATGATGTATTGAATGTTATAATATCTATAAGAGCCCCCAATAAAATTATTCAAAAAATAAATACCTTTTCTATCATCATTATTACATTCAAAATATCTACTGAGCTAGTACAATGTGTCAGAGCTTAATTATTACTCTGAAACATAGCACTGCATAGATAGAAAAAGATTCCTAATCTCAGGGAGCTTACTCTGAACTCACAGGAGAGAGAAAGAGAATGCAGACATTGTTAAGTAGAACCTCCTAAGGTCACTACTTCCCTTTGGGCTTTAACAAAATGCTTCAATGATGGCTTTTCTGGGCAATGAAAACAGATACCACACTTAAATTGAATGACAAAATGTATCCTGCTGAATAAATGTCCATCTACTTTAGAGGTGGATTTGAAAGGCAGTTTGGAGATCATTCCTGCAATACACTCCCGACCAGGATGCCGTCCATCACAATCGTCCCATCACTCCTGCGCTGTTCCTTAGCCTGCTGATGACCTGTGTCTGATGCTCGCTCACCTTGTGACACCATCAACAGCCTTCTGAGACTAATTTTCAAACATCTCTTTAACATTGGTTCTTAAGATATGCCAACAAAACATTACGAAGCCCTCCAGAGTCAACACCCCAAGGGAAGGCATTGTTTGTCAGGACAGTCGATCCCACAGTTGCTACTCTGAACAGAGACAGAATCCTTGCTGCTTTCAATATTTAATATCCTGCAAAAAAAAGAACGAAAATGTTTCTAGCTACCTAGTCAGCATTATTTTCCTGGAAATAAAAAGAGCTCTAGAATTTCTCTGCTTTCCACACTATGTTTATTTGTAATTTCATATAATTTTATTAAATGGCCTATATTTTTCCCAGGTAGTATGGAAAAAATGCAAAGAAGTAAATTTAGCCCAGGGAAACAATATAATATATTAGGTGTGCATTGGGAAAAGTTAATAAGAAAATGTATAAGGAAACATAGATTTAAGTGCTATATCCATGGTACACAACGTAAGTACATTTAATAAGAGTAGAGATACTTTCTTCAAGAATGGCAGCCTGAAATGATAATTTATAATTATAACTTATAAATTATAATTTATAAATAATATAATTTATTAAGTGCAAGACATGGTACCAAATAACAAACTTGAATAACAAATGCAAATAGGTTAGGTTATTATTAATTATATTATTAATAATCATAACAATATGCTATGATTACTATTGTTAAAATAAAAATGAGGGAAATGAGGCCACATTAAAATTTATGCACCTCATAATTAATTAGGTAAATATTTGGATCCAGTTAATGTGGAACCAGAATCTGTGTGCATAACTGCAATGATTTACAGTTTCATTATCTGACATGTTCTATAAAGAGACAGAATGTACACCTAGAAGAAAATTAGAAGTGTGAAAAAATAAACACGAAATGTTATTGAGAAATAATTGAATTAAGTAAACATGAATCCGGGGAAATATGGGTAGCTGATACCAAGGGCCTAAGTAGAAGAAGGATGCTTTCAGAATGATGATGACAACATATGTACAAATGTGGTTTGAACACAATAGATGCATGTATTGATCCTGATGGGACTTGTATGAACCCCCAATAAAATCATTTTTAGAAAAAGAAAATATGGATCTTTATGTGCTTTTATGGATCAAAGCACAATTTTCACCTAAAAAATACTAGAAATTGTCACTGACACATGATAAGTGATAAGGAGTGATCAGAGAAAGCATAGAGTTACAGAATTTGAGGGCGGATTATTAGGGATTTACTATTCTGATAGAAATAGACAATGTGTCATTCATCTCACAAGGTTGATTGTGAAGCCTCCCAGGTGGGCAGTACCGCCCCCTAGAAGCACTGGACCAATGCACTCGCTGTCAGCTGCGATGGAGACGGTTCTGGACAATATAGACTTCTGACGTACAACAGAAGAAAGCAAAGCCTGATCCTGCTCCCTTGTCAAAAGTGTTCACATGTCTGAGCCCATTGTTGTATAAATTTGTCAATCTGTCTCATCGTGGTCCCCCTCTTTTTTAAGGTTCCTCTACTCTATCAAGTATGATGTCCTTCTCCAGAGACTGGTCTCTCCTGCCAACATGTCCAAAGTACATGAGATGAAGTCTTGCCATCCTTGTCTCCAAGAAGCATTCAAGCTTCGCTTCCAAGACAGAGTTGCTTGTTCTTCTGTCAATCGATGTCACTTTCAGTAATTTTTGCCAGCGCCACAATTGGAATGCATGGATTTTTCAGTATTCCTTGTTCAATGTCCAACAGAGGTAACTGAAAGTACCATGGTTTGCATGAGGTGAACCTTAAACTTCAAAGGCACAGCCTTGCTTTTCAACAGTTTTAAAAGGTCGTGTGCCTTCACCCAATGCAGTATGTCATTTGATCTCTTACCGCCGGTTCCATAAGTAGGACGAAATCCTGGACAATTTCAGCTTTTGTTTTCTTTACATTGAGTTGTATCCTCACTGAAGGCCACAATCCTTGATCTTCATCAGGTAAAAGAATGCAACCCTGACACCAACCTTTCCTGATTCTAAACCCTGTAATATTCTGTTCTGTTTTCACAACTGCCTCTTGATCCTCGTCCTAGCTCCATATAAGCAAAATGAAGTGCATGGGAATTTCCATTCTTCTAAAAGTTACCCATACTTTGGTGCAATGTACACAGTCCAATGCCTTTTCAGAGTGAATAGAACACAAGTAAACATCTTTCTGGTGTGCTCTGCTTTCAGCCAAGATTCATATAACGTAAGAAATGATAGTCTTTGGTCCACATCCTCTTCTGAATACAGCTTGAATTTCTGGCATCTCCCTGTCAAGGTACTGCTGCAGCCATGGCTGGATGTTCTTCAATAAAACTTTACTTCCATGTGATTTCAATGATATTGTTCTTTAATTCTGTTGGATCACCTTTTTTGCAATGGGTTCAAATATGAATCTCTTCCAGTCAGTTGGCGAAGAGGCAGTCTTCCAAATTTCTTGGTATAGGTGACTGTTTCTGATATACACCAGCTTGCTGAAACCTTTCAGTTGATATTCCATTTATTTCTGGAGCTTTGGGTTTGGCGAATGCCTTCAGTTACTTTGAACATCTTCCTTCAGAACCATTGGTTCTCTAATATATCCTATCCCTTAAAATGTTGAAATGTGCCCAGTTACCAAATAATTGAATGTCTGGAGTCTCAAAGACTTGAAGATAAACAAGTTGCCATTCAGCGCAGAAACAGCAAAGCCTACATGGAAGAAGCACACCAGCATGTGTGATCAAGAGGGCCCGAAGGGAGCAGGTATCGGGCAACGATGATGCATACTAGTTTCCTCTAGTTCCTGAAGCCTTCATCCCTCCAACCATCATGGTCCCAACTCTACCTTGCAAATCCAGATGGACTGGAGAAGGTGCACTGGTGGAGAGGGGAGCTGGAGATATAGGGAAACCAAGATGGATGAGCCCCTTCGGGCCAGTGGATAAATTGGACTTGCTGGAAGGGTAGAGAGAGGGTAGGGTGGACAGACAGAACCACCTCCAAGGATATACACTTAAGTTCCTATTTGAAGGACGGGCATCAAAAGAGAGGCTTGGGGGTGAGGGCAGGCAGTGTAAGATATGACAAAAAAGTAATAATCTATAAAATATTGAGGGTCGATGGGGAAGGGAGAGCAGGGGAAGAGAGGAAGGGATGGAAAAGCCAATACCAAGGGCTCAAGGGAAAAGGCAGATGATTGGAGAAAGATAAGAGCAGCGAATATGTGAAGGTGCTTGGCACAGTATGTTTATTTATGCGTAGTGAAAAACAATGTATGAGCCCCCAATAAAATGATTTTTAATAAAAAATTGTTGAAATGTGAATCCATTCTGTTTGGTACAGTAACCATGTATTCTTTCCATCTTCTCTTGATACTTCCTGCACCATTCAATATTTTGCACAATAATGTCACTTGAGAATTGCATTTCTTATTTGCTGTTCCAGTTTAGTCTGTTAAGCATGTTCTTTAGTTTCTCATTCTTAGTCTTTCACATTTCATGATATTAATTTATTGTCTAAACTGCCCTGTGAAATTCTCTGTTCAGTTCTTTGACATCATGCTTTCTTCAATTGGCTTTGGCTGTTCTATTATAAAGAGCAAGTTTCAAAGTCTCTTCAGACATTTACTCTTCCTTTTTTCCTGTCTTTTGAATAGCCTTTTGTTTTCTTCATGTATGACATTCTACAGACCATCCCATAGCGTTTCTAGTCTTCTGTCATTAATTTTTAATGTGTCAAAGCTGTACTTGAAAGATTCAGAATCAGAAGTGGAATGGAATAGGTTAGTATAAAAAACAGTTAAATCAAATTTTTGAATAGATAGTCCACTTGACATAATTGCCATAAAATATCTGTGCTTTAGGGCCATGTTCCAGAATTCCACCAAGATCCATAAAGAAAAAGAAATTCAAGTTAGAGTCAGGGAAATATAAACACTATATGACTGTACCACAAATGTAAGTAGAAAATATGCTTAACCATCTCTTTTTAATAGTAATAATATGTTGCTGTGAAATATTTCTGATTTATAACAACCTATAAAATATCAGAGTAGAACTATGCTTGATTGACATTTCAAAGAGTTGCGGGGGGGGGCGGTGGAGAAGATTTCAAAATTTATTTCCACTTTCTTACAAATGAACTCAAACTTTCAGCCATTTAGTTAGAAGCCAAAATTTTAATCTCTGCACCACTCAAAAATTCTGAATTATTAATAAAGGAGTACAAACACTAGCTTGATCTTAGAAAAGCATATATGGAGTAGTGAGTAAGAAGTGAAAATGGTGCAGAAAATAGTGAAATTCTATTTTTCATGTATCCAATTTGAGAGGACAGTGAAATTTCTTGGTGTAAATATAGAACTATCAAATATTTGAGTAACTGAATTTTAAGAGCTGAGTGGAAGTAATGGAATTTCAAGGAATGTCTATAGGAAATATTCACAGATACAAAGAACTAGAGTAACCTGAGAAAATTCAATATTTTAAATCTACATAGGAGAAGAGATATTTTTGTAAAGTAGAATGACAAAATGCAGAATTTGAATATCATGTCAGCAACAAGGAATGAACATAGTAAGAAGAAAGAAATGTTTGTCAGTAATAACCAAAAGAGAGGGTAAAATAAAATAGCTAAATTGTATTCAAATTTACAGAAAATATTAATAACCTTGTCTAAAGCATATTCAGTGCAGTGATATATTCAAGAGCCAAGTCATAAACAGTTGTACAAGATGAAAATCAAAAATTAGAAGAAACCACTGCAGTTTAAGAAAGCAAAGGCAGAAAGTGAAGTTGAAGACACAATTGAATACAGAAGTGATTGAAACATTCATGACTTGGAAAGAATGAAAATGAGTGTGTCTGAATGATAAATAAAATACTACAATCACAAAACAATGAAAACTATATTGCGTACATCTTTTACAAAAACATTGCCCCATTTATTAATGAATTAGTTATATATCTAATTCAAATATTTTTCAACTCTAGATAATGGATAATCTAAGAATATTTATTGCAAAAGACTGAAATGATGAAATTTATATATATCATTTTATTGGGGGCTCATACAACTCCTATCAATCAATGCACACATCAATGCACACATCAATTGTATGTAAGCTACATTTGCACAATTGCTGCCATCATCATTCTCGAAACATCCTCCTTCTACCTAGGTCCTCAGTATCAGATCCCCATATTTCCTCTCCCTCCCCCACCCCATGAACCCTTAACAACTTGCAAGTTGTCATTATTTTGTCATCGTAAACTGTCCTAGGTGTCCCTTCACCCACTTCCCCATTGTCCGTACCCCAGAGAGGAGGCCATATGTAGATTACTACAAAAGTTTCCCCCTTTCTACTCCACCTCCCCTCCAACTTCCTGGCATCACCACTCTCACGCCTGGTCCTGAAAGGATCATCTATCCTGAATCACCCATTTCTGGCTCCAGTATACATCCCCAGGACTAGCCAGATTTGTAAAGTAGAATTGGGATTATGATTGTGGGTGGAAGACAGCTTTTAAGAACTAGAGGAAAGTTGCATATTTCATCGTTGCTACACTGTACCTTGACTGGCTTGTCTCCTTCCTACAACCCCTCTGCAAAGGGCTGTTGCTTTACCTGTTGGTGGACTTTGGGTCCCCAATCTGTACTCCCCCTCTTTATAATGATATAATTTTCAGTTCATTAATGCCTGATACCCAATCCCTTCAACGCCTCATCATCCCACAGGCTGGTGTGCTTCTTCCATGTGGGTTTTGTTGCTTCTGAGTTAGATGACCACTTCTTTACTTTCAAGCTTTTAAGACCCCAGATGCTATATCTTTTGATAGCCAGGCACCATCACCTTTATACATCACTTTGGCTTATGCACACATTTGTCTTCAGTGATCATATCAGGAAGGTGAGCATCAAGGAATATGAATTTAATAGAACAAAGTGTTCTTGCATTGAGGAAGTACTTGAGTGGAGGTCCAATGCCCATTTGCTGTCTTAATACTAACCCTATAAGTGAATTTATGTAGATCTATTTTCCCATCATCATATATAAATATCTTCATCTATGTACAGGGCTGTATTTAGACCTCTATAAATGTCTTTTACACACATCCCCAGTTCTTTCCTCTATTTCCTTCTACTTTCCTCTTGTCCCACTATCATGTTCAGCCTGCAATGAGGTTTCAGTATTTCCTCTCTGTTGCTATGTACTCTTGTTCAATCCCTTTTGGGTCTCACACCCACCTTCTGACTGATTTTCAATCACTGGTTGTTCCCTTATCAGCACCACCTCCTTTCCACCTTTTATAAAGGAAATATCTTTTGCATATTAACTAATGATGTGGTCATAACAGTAGAACAGATTTAAAATGGGAATAGTTCAGATTTACAAGCATCTGATTGGTCATAATCACCCCTATTCATTATAAATTTCCCCAGGAATATAATTTCAGACAACTGAATGACACCAAATAGAATTTCAGTTTAGAAGTAGGGAAATATTCTTATGAATAATGTCCTAACATCCATACTCTTATGTCCAGGTGGAACAAATATATGTTGTAATGAAGTCCTTCCAAAAGCATAAATCAAAAGAATACAGCAATTTTTTACCAAACACCCCAGAATAAGTTTCTCTTTTTTATGGCATACATTATTTAAATAAACATGCTTTATTTTTTCCCAAACCACCAGACTTGTCTGTAGTAGGTTATAAACAGATTGACTAAACATCAGTACCCAAGGATTAGAAGTCATATGGAGTTAACTGAATTCTGCCTCTTTGGTCTGACAAGAGATCCACATCTGCTGATTCTGATTTTTAAATTTCTTCTTATCATCTACCTATTGAGAATAACTAGAAATCTGACCATCATCTTCCTCTCATTAGTACATGTCAATCTTTAAAAATGCAATGCACTTTTTTCTTCAGTAAGACTTCTAGAAATTTGTTTACTTCTGCTTGCCTTTTGAGATTCCTATGCAGTATATCAATATGTGACAGGACAATTACCTATGATGGTCATGTGTGCCAATTTTCTATAGCTCTGTTTGGTATAACAGAATTTTTCCTGTGGCCATGATGCATATCATAAATGCATGACCACCTTCAAACCCACGTGTTACATGACATTATGAACTAGAGATGGCTCAAAAGGTGTACGTTAGCATGCTGGATGGCTGCTTTGTTAATTGTACTTCCACGGCTCACCATGCTGCTAATTCTTGTCATTGACTTTTTTTATGTCCTTCCTGTTCTGAAGTTCGCATACACATATATTTCACAGAGAAAAAGATTCTTCTGTTCTCCAGAGGTCTTACTATCTCCTAAATAGAGTGCCTTATGTAGGAGATATCCTTGTGTCCCAGAGAATGCTTTCAATTAGAGTTAAGTATAAGGAAGCCAAGTTGTTAATGGACTCTTACAACAGCTCTGCCTGACAGTAGGTCTAGGGAGATGTGAAACCCACCCTACAGCAATTTCTCCAGTTCCAGAAGGCCTGGTTGAAATGGCCATACTCAGCAAGAGGCAGAATCCTTATACTGGATCATTGACATATGAAATATGGGCTATCATGGTAGGAAAAACCAAATGGAGGCTATTAGAATGGTTTCTGTCTAGGAAAATGTTTAACCAACAGCAATACTGCATTCTTGGAAGTATTACAGAGAAGAATGTCCCCATCAAGGACTTGAAGAATGAAGGCATAGTATTTCCACCACATCCCCATGTAACTTGCCTATTTGGCCTGTGATAGCGGATTGTTGTAAAATTAATAAAGTTCTGATCTCATTTTCAACTGTGATTCCAAAGATAGTTTCATTTCTTGAGCAAATAAATACTTCTCCTGGTACCTGGTATACATTAATTGGTCTGACCAATGCCTTCTTCTCAGTTCCTGTTTCCTAGGACCACCAGAAGGAATTTACCTTCAGCTGTCAATGGCAACAATACACTTTCACTATCCTCCTTCAGCTTTCTATCAACTCCTCAGTTATAGATTATAATTTATTTCACAGGGGCACATTTCACAGCAGATAAAGTATAGCAATAAGCCCATGCTCATGGAAACCACTTCTCTTATGATGTTTTCCAACATCGTGATAGAACAATGGATAGAACATTGGATTGATAGGTGATGGAATGGCCTTCTAAATGCGTAATCATAGTTCCAGCTAAGTGGCAATACTTTACAGGGTTTTGACAATATTCTCCATAAGACTATATATACTGAAAATCAATATCCAATATATGGTGGTATACGCCCAATAGTCAGGATTCACAGCCCAAGAACTGAGAAGTAATATTGAAGTGACATCCATCATTATTAGTCCAAGTCTGACCCACTTGCAGTATTTTTGCTTCTTGCCTCATGACCAGATTCTCTTAGGATCTGGAATTCTTAATTCTGAAGAGAAGAATACTCCCACCTGCTGACACACCCCTGACTTCATTGAACTGAAAAGTAAGAATCCTCACCATATTGGAATCCTCATGCTTCTGGATCAAGCCGACTGGAGAGGGGATGAAGGGGACGGGCACGGGACGATTACTGTATTTAGTGGTGTTATTGATCCTGATTATCAAGGAGAAATGAAATTGATATTACATAATGATGGATTCAAAGAAGAATATGCCTGGCATCCTGGAGATTCCTTGCATTGCCGATTAACATTACTATGACTTTTGAGCAAAGTAAATGATAAACCATAACAATTCAATTCTTACATGACTAATAGTCTAGACTTTTTAGGAATGTAGATTTACTTCATCATACCAGCATAGAACAATGATCAGGCAAGGTAATTGTGGAGGGCAAAAAGAATATAAAATGGGTGATGACTAAAGAAAGATCTCAATATGAACTACAGATGTGTGATCAGTTGCAGAAATGAGGACTGCAGCTATTATAAATCATATTTTTGTTGCCTTATAAAATATAGAATGTTAGTGGGGCTTGTGTATTTTCAATTGTATTCATGTTACTTGTATCGTTGGGTGACTTTTAACTATGCTTGGGGATTATGTGTGATTTTATGAGATACGTACAGGTGCTGAGTTGACAAGGGATAAACTGTGATTGTTAGGTTTCATTTCAACTTGGCTAGGCTAGGATTTTCATTAATTTGGCAGTTGAGACTTTCTCTATGATGTAAGGAACCACAGTGTAGTCAACTCCGTGGTGGACTCTCCAGTGAATGGTCAAGCAGTTGTGGGAACATTAGGGTGGAATGTAGTTCCTTACCCAGTCTTATGATGTTTCCCGGACCTACTTTATGTATAAGTAGACTCTATGACATTTAATTTAGAAATGAACAATGAGAAAATAAAATACATGGAAAGGGAACAAGACCTACTTAAGACTTAGTGGGTAACTGAAGAAACAAGGAATGAAATTTTAATGGTAGCTAATCAACATGCAAAAATCAATTGGATTTCTATACCAATGATGGAAAAGAAAGAGAATCACAATAAACAAAGCACTGTTAAAGAATAACAAACTAGGTTGCCTCTCACTTGTAGACTTGAAAGCCGACTACACAGTTTGGTACAGGTCCAGCAAGATAGATGTATACCAATGCAACAGAATAGAAAACCTATAAATAAATCCACACCTACAGAAAAATGATTTTAAGAAAGGGACAAAATATGTTAACTGGGATGTGATAGTCTCTTCAGCAATTGATGTTGGAAAAATATCAGAAAAAATGAAAGTGGAACTGTATGCCTCATTCCATTTGCAAACATGAACCCGACCCCAAACCAAACTCACTGCCTTGAGTCAATATCAACACAGTCAGCTTGCAGGACAGGGTAGAACAGGCCCAGTGAATTTCTGAAACTGTAAGAACAGTCAACATAGAAGGATGAGTCTCCATAGTTTAGAGGAAGAAGATGCTGGTAACTTTATGCATAGCTTCGAAGCATTTTAAAATACTGAAGTTCTAAAAAAACCTATAAATGGAAGCAGAGCATTGTCAGAGATATTGCAAGCAAATGGACCACCCAGGTCTGTGAGTACTTGAAATGTGACTGCAGAAGAACTAGTTTCTTGTATGGGAGTTGACTATGGTGATGTGATGAAGCCTGTGAGAGAAGAACCTTTGAGATCTTCATTTGCTGATGGAACACTACTCAGAGTAAAGAGAAACAGCTGCAAAAATCTTTTCATGATTGGAACTTGGAATGTGCAAAATATAATTTAGGAAAATTGGCAGTCAAAAATAAAGTGGAATGCATAAAGATCGATATCCTAGGCATTAGTGAACTTAAGTAGACTGTCATTAGCCATTCTGAATCAGAAAATTTTATAATTCACTGAGCCACATATGAGACAATCAAGAGAAACATTCATTGTTAGAAAGGATCTTGCTACATCCATCCTGAAATACAAGGCTATCTGTGGCTGGATTATATCTATAGGCCTTTAAGGAAATGCAATCAATATAGCTAATATTCACATTTATGTGCCAACCACAGAGGCTAGTGATGACGATATTGAAGATTTCTACTATTTCAGTCAGATATTGATCAAACAAGCAATCAAGATGCGTTAATAGTTATTGGCAATTGAAATGTAAAGGTTGGGGGAAAAGAAGAGGAAATGTAGTTGGAAAAGATAGAATTGGTGATAGAAATGAAACTGGAGACCTCATAATTACTTTTGCAAAACCAATGGCTGCTCAAACCAGACCATGGGTCATCAATTGCTCATCCGTAAGTTCAGAATAAAACTGAAGCATATGACAACAAGTCCAAAGGGGCCAGAAGACACCCTGGAGTCTCTCCCACCTGAAGTTGAGGAATATCTCAAGGAAAGATTTGACACATTGAAGATTAATGACAGAAAACCTGGAGAGCTTTAGGAGGCCATCAAAGCCACATTCATGACAAGAGCAATATTGTGCAAGGACATACAGTTAGAATACCAAGAGGGAAGCACACTCAACATATATGAAGCTGAAATAACTCAAAAATATTCAAGTATCAAATGGCAATTTTGAAAGATTCCATAAAGCTATAAAAATCATAAATGAAAACTAGTAGGGACAAACTTAAAGACCCTAGTATATGAATTGGCACACTATTAAATATAAAGTAAAATACAAATACAGCAGAAAATAAAATAGTTGACTGAATCTTCTTAAATATAAAACAGATCATATAATCTAAAAATTTCATCAAAAAAGTAAGAAAATACAAAGGCTGTCTCAAAAAGTGGGCAATTATATATTGGACAAGGACTTAACAAATCAAAGTTTAAAGATGTTAACTGTTGCTGGTGTTAGAATAAGAAATTGAAATGACTTGGCTAATTTAAAAGGATCTACTCATTTTGATACATGTACCTGCTTCTCCAGAGAGGGATCAAGGTAACTTCCATGGAAAGTACCATGAAATGCCTCATAGTACTGAAATGGAGTAAGATTCATATCATGAACAATATACACTAAATTATTAACTTACTTACATTTACATGGTTAATGTTATTTCAAACATATGTGAAGCTAATTATTATGATTAGATAATGTACTATAAAACATGAAGATAAATGTTTTGGAAGTCAGATTACCAATGTATAGAAATGAATAGCAGGCGGAAATCGACAAAAATCAATGAATGCAAGAAAAGAATAACAGAAAAAATATCTGTGTAATCTGAGATCTTCAACTCCATTGAGAAAGTCTGATCCCTAAATTTCATTCCAGAGATTGCCCTCATCATTTGTTGTTCTGTGCCATAACTCTCTAAAGTGAATTCATGAAGACACTGAGATGGGTTAGCATGGGTTCACAACATCTGAAGAGTTTTCAAAATAGCAATTCTGCAAATTCCATCAGTCTGTCCACACCAATATTTTCAGTAGCCTAATTTTAGCTAGCCAAGCATTTCAGAAGATATTCTCATTTTTTAATTATTATATCACATTTATTGTAATGAAAACATGTAGATGAATTTCATAACTATATTTTTATACAAATTACCACAGAGGAAGCTGTATTGGATAAATTGTACATTTAATGACACCATACAGCCAATTAAAATGAGTTCTGGAAGTTCTCTTCCATTTTATAACATAAATAAATAAAAAATTCCCTTCTTTCACAGGTTTGACAGACAACAGAAAATCAAGATCACTATAATTCAAGTAGCAATGTGAAAAAAAATCCAGTTACATTTGTCAAGTGGTAATCAACTCTATCACACTGTTATTTTAAGCTTATAAAATAATCATCAAGTGCCTTATAATGTCAGCGATCCTGTTGTATGATTTTATAGACTAGTTCAAATATTCTAGTAAGCCCGTTTTATCTTCATCTTTTTAGGCTCTGTGTTATCACTTCTCAAGACATGTTAGAGATGTAAATAAGCAAGAAAAAGATGACAACAAAGTGCTCTCGAAAGCCTGGGATGGGCTGAGCCCCGGTGGCGTAGTGGTTGAGTGCGGGACTACAGCCCACTGGCTTGCTGTTTAAAATCCAGTAGCAGCTCTCCAGGGGCAAGGCTGAGTAGCTCCCACGACCACCAGAGGGCAGTGATGCCCCCCCCAAAAAAAGGAAGCCTGGGTCTCCAAACAAGACCTCAGACACACAATCTAGAGGTGAGAGTAGATTTTTTTTAAAAGCTCCCATTAAACACAGTAAAATCCTGATTCAGAGCACCAAGGAAAGTTCCTCACCTGAAAATATTTCCTTCAGACATGCCACAATAAAGTGGGTGGATTCAGAGCTCTTTCCAGGATAGAGCTGGGCTGCTGTGAGGATCTTCCGGTATAGTGCTTAACATCAGGACACAACCACCTAGCTTCCTGACACTGATCGCCGTGACCAAATACTGGTAAATGTAATGCTACTATCTGTCTGCAGATTGGACAGCTAGCTGATGGGCCCAGGCCATGCCATGGTCCAATTGCATGCCTCTGCCAATATGCAATGATGCAACGACCACAGAAAAGCCACCCACAGTTGCTTTCCTCAGGGAAGGTCTGGTGTAAGCAGATTGGACAGCACATATTAGGGTAGAACTGTGGTCAAGCAGCAGCAGGTGCATCTTGTTCTGTTTCAAGTTGTTCCCAAAGCTCCCTTACTAGCGCTTGATTTTCGAGCTGAATGTGATGACATATGCCTCTGAAAAGTGCACATGCAAGGATAGGAACCAAAGCAAAGCTTGACCACAACTGCCACCAGTACCTGATCAGTGACTCCTTTGATAACTGAATTATTATCAAGTTTCAAACTTTGAACTTCACCCGATATGTGGCCATTCCCAGCCTGGCCAACTCTAGACATGGCCCCAGGAGAAAACAGACCCACAGGAGCTGGCTGATACCCTGAAGGATCCGCAACTGTCTCACAGCAGCTCCTACTTTTAAAGTTTGAAGGGGTTGAGCCTCCAAGAGACCCAAGGCATGGTAGGCTCCACTCATCCCTGGCCAAGTCCACTTAGAACTACCTAGACACCTGCCACCCCAGCCCTTCCTTTTTTCCCTATATATTCTATTGATTTAATGATTTTTCTTTTTTTTAATTTTACAGGTTTTTACAAAAACAGAAGCATAGAAGGGAGCATGTCTAGAATCGGTACTGCAGGTTTTTATCAAGATGCATTCGTTAGTCTTTCCACAGGTTCATAAAAGTATTTTGAAAGTAAATTTTATTCATTCCTATTAAGATTCCTCTTTTCTAATCTTGAACCAAATGTTTATAAATGCCCACATTAAAAGGTACCCATGTGTACAGTTTAATTCTAAATTCTGGAGAGAGCTTCTAAAGAAATACAAAGAGAAGGTGTTACAAACTTTACGCCCTTTCATAGATTACAAGGGGCGAACTGGAGACCTCTCATGTTAGATAAGCACCCAGGTCAAGGTAAAAGCATGGGCCCTTCTGTTATAAAAATATTTGTGTGGTTAAAAAGGTAGAAGTGTATCCACATGTGTGTACAAGAAGACATAAATGAGTGCACGTATGTGCAGACACAGGTGTATTTGTTGTTGTTGGGTTCTGTTGAGTTGGTTCTGACTCAAAGAAACTCTAGGTACAACAGACTGGGTCCTTCCAGTCCTCGCTCATCCTCACAATTACTCTTAAGTGTGAGCCCAGTGGTTCAGCCACTATGTTGATTCATATCATTGCGGGTTTTCCAATATTTTGCTTCCCCTCCACTTTACCAAGCATAATGTCTTCCAAGAACGGGTTTCTCTTGATAGTCTGTCCAAAGTACATGAGACAAAGCTTGGCCCTCCCTTGGCCCTAAGGAGCATTCTGGCTCTATTTCTTTTGAGACAGATTTCTTTTGTTGTTGTTGTTGTGTTGTGTTTGGAGTGTGGGCAGGGAGCAGTCCATGGCCATTGAACTTTCCATATTCCTTACCAGCACTATAATTCTCACGCATCAGTTCTCTATTTTCCTTATCCAATGTTCAACTTCCATATCTATGTGAGATATGAGGCCATCGAAAACAAAAGAATATGGCAGGCACAACTTAGTCCTCAGAGTGACATGTTGCTTTTCAACAGTTCAAAGAGTTCTGATGAACCTATTTAGCCAATTTGATACATCGTTTATTTCTTGATGGCTACTTCCCTGAGCATTCACTCTGAATGTTTGGGGAAAAAAATCAAGCAAGAAAAAAATCCTTGACAACTTCAATCATTTCTCCATTTATCGTGATGTGACTTTGTGGGGGACAAAAGAAACAGGAAGAGAGTGCATATGGATGAATTCTTTATTCTCATATATTAAGAAGCCTGGCTGACTAGGTTTCTGGGGTAACAAATTCATGGCCGATTGCTATCTAGCCAGCAGCTTATCTATGGGAGGAGGCATGTGCTAGTGCTCTCTAGGCTTTGAAGACAGTCTTTCCCCATTTTTTGCAACCCAGCACTGGTGCTAGACTACTCCTCCAACGTGCTCAGGGATCTTTAGGATTAGGGCACAGCCCACTGTGATAGCTTATGTGGTTACCTGTTATTAGGGGGGTTTGCATGTCTCTGGACTATATAAGCCTCTCTTGGAAATACATTCTCTCTCTCTCTCTCTCTCTCTCTCTCTCTCTCTCTCTCTCTCTCTCTCTCTCTCTCTCTACGTGGACCTGGTTCCTGAAGACAAGACAGTGAAGGTGAACCCTTTCATGCTTTGTCTCATCTGATGTCTCTTTAACTTACTCTTCAATTGCACACTCACCCTTTGGACCCATTCAGTTGAGGGGGCTGGGACCCCACATTACCTACAGGCCCAGATGTGAAGAGGTTTGCATTGTTTATATTAAGCTATAATCCATATTGAAGGCTACAACCCTTGATCTTCATCAGCAAGTGCTTCAAGCCCTTAACAAACAAACACCATTGTGCCATCTATATATTGAACGCTACCAATAAACCGTCAAAAACCAATGCTGTATTTTTTATATTGTCTAATTTCTCCTATTTATGTGATCAACATACAGATTGAATAGTATGGTAAGAGGAAACAACTCTGCCATGCACCATTCTTAATTTTAGCTATACAGTATTCCATTGTTTTGTTCACATGATTGCCTCTGGATCCAGGTGTTGTTGGACTTGAGTAAAATGAAGTGTTCAGGAATGCCCATTGTTATCAAGGCTATTCATAGTTTGTTATAATCCAAATAGATAAATGCCTTTGAATAGTAAGTTAAACACAAGCAAACATCTCTTTGGTGAAAGGGGTATAAACTTAAGAAGAGATGTAATAATGCAAATAACTGAAAGTTTAACAATAGCTGTGTTATCAGAATAACACATCTAGCAACAGCTATTCCATATATTTTGCATAAAAAAGAAAAAACAAAAAAGCTAGAACACTAATAAGATTTATAAACTGAATTTTGTTCTTTTCTCAGTATCAGATATCAGTATCTTCTCTTAAATGATCAAAAGCCAAAGGAAATTTATCACAAAATAATGAATTTTTTAAAATCAGCATGCATACAATTAAAAATAAGTTAATATTTTAATTTGATTTATCCTTTCTTAAGTAATTTTTCTTATTAATACATGCTAGATTTTTCAACTAATAAGAGTGATTTGATAACAATAAATAAATGTTCATTGTCAACCAATTTTTATGAATTGCTTCTTTTCAAAATTAATATTATAATAAAAATTTGACAAAAATATTGACTATACTCTTCAAATAGTATTGTACTAATATAAGTCTGTTATGATTCTATTAACAAAAAGCACTAGAGTATACAGTCACACATGGCTGAAATATAAGAAAATGTATAAAATATTAAAGTGTAAATTGCTCTTTTATTGAAAGAATAGTACAATTTGCTTTGCATGTGATCAAAAATATTGAATATGAAATAAAAATTATAAATACCTATTGCACTTGTGCTATTATTAACTGGCACACAATTCAGAAAAAAAATTGAAATTAGATTTCATTTAAATTGTCTATTTTAGTATTGTATTGAAAGCAAGTTATTTCTCATACATATCCTTACTGATACAGGCTGACTTCAGAAAATACATGACACAATCACAGTCAACACTATTGAGAATAGTCTGTAGTGTGTGAATACATATGAGAACAAAAAGCAGATTACAGTCCATCCATTACTAAGAACAAAATGTACTGCCCTTGAGTGGATTTCAACTCACAGACACCTCATGCAGGATTCCTAAGATGACATAACTTTACAGAAGTAGACAACGTCATCTTTCAACTGCCAAGTACCTGATAGGTTTGAACCAATAACCTTGCAATTAGTCCATTGCTTACATAACACAACCTATAAGGAAAACCAATTAATAAAATTTAAAAGAATACTCTGTAATAAAGATGGCACTACAAAAATATGGGCAAGAAAAATATTTTAAATAGTGCTATATCAATAAAAGAATATATTAGAGTTGTGTACCTTTTTGTTTTCAATGTATCTACAGCAGACACTCAAGGAACCAGTAGTCCATAATGAAAAGGTTGTGTTGACACCAGAGGAGGAGCAACAGTAGAATCATGATCCATCGCATGAGACAAGACTGTTTAACTTTCCAACCCACAGAGCAGTAAAGCTCAGCATCTGGGAGCAGGAGGATGGCTTGGGAAGCAGGATGCCTCCAAGCACGTCACTGGACGATGAGTTTGCTGACTCAAAGAGCTGGGACTGAGAGGTTTAATTTGAGGTTAAAGGCTTTAGTTTGAGCATGGAATGACTTTCCCTTCAGACACTTATTAACAGTCTTGCAAGAACTTTGTAAAATAGACTGACTTAAACAACTCTATCCGGAGCATTTCCACCTAAATTAGAACTTGTTAACTTCAACAACAGCAAAAAACCCTTATAATCATTGTCTGTGAGTTCTGTGTGGCCACTGCAATGAATCATAGTACCCAGAAAGAGTAAGAAAAATAGCATCTATGTGAATAGGACAGTCACTGTCATAAACTGAGAAAACTGAGTGCTGGAAGATAGGAAAAAAGTAAACATGGGTAGTGTGTCATTAGCAAGTTGGCTACTTTCTAAGAAAAATTTCTCTTCAGATGGAAAATAAATATTATATTGCATGATTATTCTTCAAAATTGGTCCCTTTCCTACCCTGTAAACTCTAACTTCTTAAACCCACCACTGATACCCTTCACCCAAAAATGAATTGGAGGATTTTCCTCCTAGATGTATTCAATTGTTACATATTGAATAAAGATTGCATGCTTTCATTCAAAGACGTATTGAAAAAAAAGACTTTATTGAAGTTTACTTTAATAGTAAATGAAATAATATCTCTGTAGAAAACTAATCAGACTACCGCAACATGGATGTTATATCTTAAGAGTAAACTTTTCTTTTAGGAATGAGATCTTTATTTTTTGTCCCAAATAATTATTCATCATAAAATTTATATGTGTCATCATAGATGAGGGGAATAATAAATGGATTTTAGAGTCATCTTATGAACCTCAAATCCTTATAATTCGTATATAAAAAGATAACAATTCAAAAATGAATCCTTAAAATAAACAAAATAAACCATTGAAGAATAAAACTGATTTCAATAATAATTTTGTTTTTATCACTTTGTTTTTATCATTTAAACCCTAACACTACACTTTAAATCACTTAAACTGGTTTATAATAATGAAGTCACTCTATTTTCCTCTATAATGCAAAAAAAGAATACATAGGAGCTGATCTAATATGTGAGGGGGAGCTCCCACACACAAAAAAAAATATATAAAGAAACTGCGCTTGGTGGAAGTTTGGTAGTATGTGTTGTCCCCTCACTAGACAAGTATCAAGCAACTCACTCTGAGTGAGTGCACCCAGTGCCATCACCTGGGAAGCTTCTCTCTGGTCACAGTGAATTTTTCCTTAAAGGCAATATTGTTTTAACCCATTTTTTGTTGTGGCCCATTTGAAAGAAAAGTGTGCAGCTGTGAAATTTTGCTTCCTGCTTGGGAAAAGTGCTGCAGAAACTGCTATGATGTTGAATACAACCTACAAGGACGGCGTTATGGGAAAAATTTAAGTGTATGAATGGTTTTCTTATTTCAAAAAAAGGTGAAATGTCAACTAATGGCACTTCATGATCACCAAACTTCTGTGCTTCTTCTATGTGGGCTGTGTCGCTTCTCAGGTAGATGACTGCTTGTCTATCTTCAAGTCTTTCAGGCCCCAGACTCTGTATCCCTTCAGTGTATAAGCAAATGTGGGTGAAGAAATCTGAACATAAACAAGAGGCTATCTTTCTGAAAAAACAACAAAGCCCACATGGAAGAAGCCCACCAGCCTGTCTTCACAAGATCACTGTAGACAAAACAGCGTATAAAAAAAAAGTGGTGAAGAAAGCTGATGGTACCCGGCAGTTTCCAATTTTATATGTGATAAGAGTGTGATAGAATCAAATACTCCAGGTCATTTGGCAGTTCTCTACAACCACCCTACTTGGGTGGATACAAATACACTGCCTTCAGTTCACTTTGGTGGAGCTTCATGACTGTGAAGAAAGGAGAATATTTCTTTTTCATATTAAAAATCATTTTATTGGAGGTTTGTACATCGTTTTTCACAATACTTAAGTAAACATACTGTGCCAAGCACCTTCACAGGTCCACTGCTGTTATCATTCTCCCAACATCCACCTTCCCCATTGAGCCCTTGATATCGGCTTTTCCAACCTTTTTCCTCCTCCTCTGCTCTCCCTTCCCTACCAACCCTCAATGCTTTTTAAATTATTACTGTTCTGCCATATCTTACACTGCCTAAACTGTCCCCCAACCCCTTCCTTTGATGTCCGCCTTCAACTATGAGCTTATGTGTAGATCCTTGCAGTTCCTATAGGTCTCAATTGCATTTTCAATTTTCTATTATTGGATAATTAAATGACACTATTGTTAGAGCTACCAAAGGATTAAGGGTTCTCATTGCCACCCAAAACACTCTGTAAATCAAATTCTCAAAATTTCATCTTGAATATCATCCTCCCCTATATCCTTGGATTTTATTATTTGTAATCCTTAGAACACACAGGTTGCTAGGCTTCTTCTATGTGGGCTTATCTGACAACACACTTTGATGGCCACTTGTCTTAAGACAAGTTTTTAAGATCCATGTAGGGAGCTTACCTATTAATGCTCCCACAATGATGGCATATACATCTAGATTTTAGAAAATGGAGACATTTTGAGCTCTCACTTACCTTTAAGCCCTTACCTCAGGACAATAAGTCCTTATGCTATAGCCTAGCTCAATATTCACCCTCTTGAATGAGTCTCTGAAGATATGGATGCTTATAGAAAGGTGTGGTTAAGAAATAAGATGATGCCAGTCTATCAGGAAGAATAGTTTCTGGGGTCTTAAAAAGAGCAGCTGTCTAAGTAATATGTCCACCAATCTCACATGGAAGAAGTGCCGTAGCTTATGTGATCTAAGGACTACCAATTATAAAATCTGAGGACAGAGGATGGAATTGTATTTGAGCCTAAATTCTGAGCACTCAGTTTGTAGAGGGCTATGTAAGACAGTGAGAGCTCAAAATCCATTTGCAGAGTCCCCATGGAGATTAAGCAGCTATTAAGCTCTCTCAGACCATTGTCAAAAGCAGTGGTTCTCAACCTTCCTAATACCAGGAACCTTTAATACAGTTCTTCATATTGCGGTTACCTCCCAACCATAAAATTATTTCCATTGCTACATTAAAACTGTTAGAAATCGAGTGACCCCTATGTAATCTCAGATTATTTCAGATTTCTTAAATTTATTGAATTTACTCCCCCAAAACTTCACCTCAATATCTCTGAATTTTCTATACATTGTGGTCTAACAGGTCCTATGAGTAGCTATGATGGCTGGGTGATTGAAACACTGCACTGCTAACAGATGGTCAAGAGTCTGATTCCACCACCAGTTTCCCAAGGAGAAAAGACCCAGAGTCTGCTCTCATAAAGCTCAGAGCCTAGGAAACTCTCTGAGAAAATCCTCTAATATCTTATAGGATTGTAAGATCCATGTATATTTTGAGGAAGACATAACAGTAATTAACTAATACATGAATTCTAATTTGTTTAACTTAGTAGGTCCTGTAAGTGAGCCCAATGATCAATAGAAGAAAAAAAAAGTAGTAAGGTGAGTTAATTCTCATTGTCACTAAAATAAGACATTTAGAGTAATTAAGATATCTGACAACTCCCTTGAATGGAAATTTAAATATGCCCTGTAAGGCAAGCACAACCGAGACTAGTTTTCTCCTAAATTCAAATGAAGAATCCAATAGTCATTGTAAAGAAAAGGTCATGAGAATCAAATTGTGACTTGATAGTCTCACGTTTTCTGTGGTACAGCTGATGTTATTATTGTTGAATTTCTTGTTGCTGTGGACATAACTCCCCAAAGATGCAGCTTAAACATTTTATCTTCCTTTTAGTTAGTTAGTTATTTATTTCCAAGATAATTCACTTCATTAGTGGTTGAATGCGCTCACCAAGGACATTTTTGTTTATTCATTCAAGTGTTCCCTAGGTACTTGAGCAGTTTAAACTGATAAAATACACACCATTAGAATGTAATATATTTCTTTTCAGAGAGCTATCAGACAATCATCATTGGTCTTTGTCCATTTGCTGAGCCACAGAATAGAGAAAAATAGCATTTTCTACATTGATGAGATAACAAGCAGATTCAATTTTAGACTTGATGAGAATAAGAACAGAGTGGTGCTATTCTCTGTGCCTTTGGGACTGAAGGGATCTTTCTTTTGCAGGCATTTATAATAGGAAAAACACAAGAGATTTAAATTAAGCCAAACTTAAAGACTGATACTAACACCCAGTGTGTCTCATGCCCAGGAAAGAACTTTGGGTTAAACTGCCTTAAACATTATGAAGAACCACCAGAAAGTAAGTAAAAAAAACTTGCATATAACATTTGAATATTATATAAAGAAAAATATTTTTTAAAAGGAAACAAAACAAAAAAAGCTATGGTTACCATGGGTGGAAGAAGGATTTTGGTTTAGGGCATTGAGTTTATGTGAATGGTGGTGGACTTACTTGAAAAAGGATATCAATAATGATTTACAACATGAAGAGTATAATGAATAGCACTTAGTTATCTGGGTAGAAGATACTGAATTGCAGAATTTTGTTGTGCATATTTTTGCCACAGTATTTTAATTACATGCATAACAATGAGTACTCAGAATAAGAAAATGTTCTAAATTTTATTCTGGTGATGATTGTACAATGCTTCTTGATAAGATGGAATTATTGAATTATATAACATTTGAATGAAGTGCCAATAAAACTGTTTTAAAAAAATAATAAAAATGAGCGAAATCATGAGGAATATATTTTAAAACTGATTGTGGAGATGATTGTAGAGCACTTCTTGATTTAACTGAACACTGGATTTGCATTATCTCTGAATTACATGAAAATAAAACTGTTGAAAAGTTAAAATTTTAATAGCTTGCACAATCTATGCTTGAGTTTCAGAGCTGAAATGTTAGAAGTCATGTAAAAGCAGCCACTAGGGAAAGGCACCAGGCTAGCTTCTCTCTGCAACGAAGTCTGGATTGAAGAAATACCTTCCTGCTCAGGGAATATTTGAAAAGTAATCTTTAAATTTTCACTATGTTCTACTTAATGTAGCATTTGAATGACCTCTATAAACACAACTGGAAAAGGATATTTCTCCCTTAATCACAAAATTCTAAAAAGAAAAGTTAGAAATGACAAAGTAGTATTTGATAGTTTAAGCACTGTGATAATAAAAGAATTAACTTACATTGAAACTTTCCATTCTATATCCAGCCCCTCCCTACATTTCCTTCCCCCTGAAAACATTGCTATGAACAAGTCATGCTAATTAGGTTAGATTGCACTATTGGGTCGGGATCTTCTGGAGTTAATCATCCTTTTACATATAGGTTTAGTCAAATACCTCACATGTTTAATTAGTACTTGTTTTCTATGAACTAGAGACATTCTATAACCAGGTAAATATAATGAAGCAATGATGATGATGATTTTAGTAAATATGCTATTTAAAAATAGGCAATAAATACTGGAAGGAAATGTATCGTACTTATGATAAAAGTCTAAAAGAAACAATTGGATATTAGTTGGGAATATCATTTAGTAAATAGATATAATAATATTGAGAAATAATTAAAACCACAACATTTTAAAGAAACAAGTTTATCAAGATATGCAAGTAGCATTACCACATATTTCCTAAAATATTAATTTGACAACAATTACCAAAAGTCTTTTGCATCTATGTTTCTTTTGTACTTGTTCTCAAAATGGAATTAATCAGAAGTGTAAAAAAAAGATCTATGTGCAGAGGGGTTCACTAAAAAATAATTATGGAAGAAACTTAAAAGTTGAACATAAGAATGCTATGTTTTATAATTTTCTTCCCTCCTTGTATGTAATGAGAATGAAGGTGCAAGTGAAAGTGTGTTTGTGAAGAATATGTTGTGGGGTGAAGAACACAGAAGTAATTAAAATTAAGTGTAAAGTTAAAAAAGCCCATATCAATGTTGTTGACCATATAATTTCTTTTGTAAAGCTTACATCATTAAATATGTATAATTTTAGCTAAACATATGCAATCAGTTGTTAATAAAGCTACACTGCTTGTGATGTGATTATAAAAGTAAAACATTCATGCTACATAACATACCCATGCAGTTTTAAATATAATTTCTTTGTACTTGTAATTTATGTATTGAAGCAGTCATTCAAATAATTATGTGAAATTTGCAATTTTTTTGAGCTGTAGACTCAAAATTGAGGACATAAATCTTTCTGTGTTTGGTAATATGTGTCTGGGAGATCTGAAAAGGTAACATTTTAAATAGTAAATGATTGTTAAAACAAGAATAAGCAATTGTCTAGAATTATAAAATTCTAAATTATGAAAAACTTTGGATCCCATTTGACTAGGTTTGAATCCCTGTATTGATTCTTCATAGAAGTGTGCTAACACTTCCATCACTTTGAATATGAAAAATTACTGAAAAACTTCCTGACAAGTGGTTAAGAAAAAGAGGGGGAGGGTCTTTTAAATGAATGTCAGAAAAACCAGCAGAAGGAGTCAGGTTTGTAAGAAAACTCATAAAAAGGGGCTTTGATTTGTTGTCTTTTAAGACTATCTGTGGACTCCCTGGGCAGAAGAAATGGTTAAAGCACTGAACTGACAGTAAAATGTTGGTGATTTAAGTCCACCTAGCAGTCTATTAGAAGTCTTAGCCATCATTGACAATAAATTAATGAAATCGAAGCACAGTTCACTAAGACATGTATAGAGTCACTAAGACAAATCTAGGTTTACCATTAGTCAGAATGTTCCCAAGCTATGTGTTTGCAGTAGCTCCTTCCTCTAACATGAGGAACAGAGTCCTTCTTCATTATTGTCTCTTAGTCTGGAAGCTCAGCTGAAACCTGGTCACTTTGGTTGACCTTGCTGACATTTGAAATGCCAGTGACATCGCTGAGAGTGTCACAGCAACAAACAAGCCACCACAGGAAGAAGTTGAAGAAGAATCAACGCATTTGAACTGTGCAGCTGGGAAAGAATATTGACAGTACCCCAGGCTGCTAATAGGACCGACCAAATGATCTGTCTTAGAAGGAGTACGACCAGGGGTAGAGGCAAGGAGGCAAGAACTTCAACTTACATACTTTGACCATGTTGTCAGCAGAGCAGTCCCTAAAGAAGGACATCATATTTGGTGGAGGGGCAATAAGAGGTGAGGGTGGCCCTCGAGGAGATGAATTGACAGAGTGACTGCCAACTGTGTTCAGGCATAGAAACAATTGTGAGGATGCCCACGGGAGGGTGGTGTTTCAGTGTTAGGCATAAGGTAGCTAAGGGCCAGCACCAACTTGATGGCATCTCATAACATGAATGAACTCAAAAGCTTTGGGTGGTTTGGTGACTCAATGGTTTGATTTAAGAATATCCACACCATACCATTTCTCAAAGCCAAGAGATATTTATTCATTATGTCATCATTGAAAATGTTTTCATCAAGTCAGTTAGCGACGAGCCAGGTGTTAACAAGTAGATCTCCAGTGTGCTTGGTTATAATCTTTCTATCTACAGATAACACGGCCATTCATATATGGCTATGTCCTTGGTAGGTGCTGCTGAATCTGTTCTGACCCAATGTATGTATCAAACCCAAATAATGACCAGTCCTGTGCTATCCTCACCATCTGCCAAGTATTTGAAGCCACTGATGCAGCCGCTGTGTCAATCCTTTAACTGTTTTTATGTACTTTGCTGGCTTTTTACCTTACCAAGGATGATGCCTTTCTCTGGGGACTGAGGCCGCATGATAACATTTTCCAAGGATATGATAGGAACTCGCGTTGCCCTGCATTCCAATAGCATTCTAGCTGTACTTCTTTCAAGACAGGTGTGTTCCTTCTTCTGGCAGTCCAACCTTCCTTCAGAATTCTTCACCAGCACCGCCATTCAACGGCACCAGTTCTTCTCTCAGCTTCGCGATTCATGCTTACTGGGTTGGTCAGATCATTGACCTTTTGCTTAGCAATTAGGTGTAGACCATTTGTAGCACCCTAAAGCCTGGTACCGATGTTAACTCTGCTAACTATTAATGCCCAATGATAGCTTTTACGTGGGGGTGATAAAGACAGAATCAGAAGAACAGAGCATTCAGTCCAGAATGCTGAAGAATAGAGACATGTCCTGAATGTGCAATGAACACTAACGATTCCAAGGGCAAGGTGAACATTTAAAGAAAGGAATCATGGCAAAGATATTTTTCCCCAAATAAAATTCTCCCTGGTTTTTCTTAATTAAGGCTATAGATTTCATGTTAGTAAAGGGGATTGTAGGCAACCTAAGAAGGAATTGTGAACATTAATAGGTATGCATAAAATAAAAGTCCCCAACAAGAGTCATAGAAGTCTAAAGCAGGATTTTGCTTCCTCTGAAAGATCATAGAACATCCCATTCATTGGAAAAACATGAGGTTCATGGGATATCAGGCATCGGATGGATATGAAACAGGAACTGTGAGGAAGAAAACAAAGTAGAGGCATGGGAGGAACACTAAGTGGAATACTTCAACACATTATTATAAAGGAAACATAAGTAAGAATTTCTGTACGAGTTGTGACTCAGAGAATTTCATAGTAATTCTGGAATGCTGGCACAGGTCATTCAAACAGTAAAGGTTACTAGGATACAGATAAGGTTAAGAAGGGAATAAGAATTTAAAGGAGTAAGGATGGCAAAACTTGGAAAATACTACAGCTAAGACACGGGTGACGTTGCACTGTCATAATATATGGGAAGAACTTGATGCACTGTCTTTACAAATGTCTAACTGAAATAATTAAAGAGAATTTCTTCATTTTTACCAACATTTATGGAAATCCCTTATTTTCAGTGACAGCGAGAGTTTTTCTGTATTCTGCCTACTTACAGATTGGTCTGGTAACTAGGTAACTTCAGATGAATATCTTTCATGAAGGCCAGTCTGAAGGTCAGAGTAAAATAGAGTCGAGGGAAATGAAGTGGGGTTCAATGATTCCCATATCAACATTGCTAATCATCAAGTAAAAGAACTAAAAATGCACTTCTCATATCCTGATTGAATTTGCTCCACACAGCATGTTAAAATCTTTTTTTCTATCTTTTATCCTTCAGCTACACAGCTAATGAGTTAAAGAACAGACTCATTATAACAAAATCACTTATGAGAAATAATTCTGCGATAACAACATTCATCCTGCTGGGACTAACAGAAGATCCACAGCTACAGGTTTTTCTTACAGTATTTCTGTTTCTCACCTACATATTTACTGTTGCTGGAAATCTAATCATTATCCTTCTCACATTAATAGATTCTCACCTTAAAACCCCCATGTACTTTTTCCTTCGGAACTTTTCCATCCTAGAAATATTATTTACAACCGTCTGTGTTCCTAGATTCCTGTATAGTCTGACAACTGGAGACAAGACTGTTACCTATAATGCTTGTGCCATTCAGCTATTTTTTGTCATCCTCATTGGAGCAACAGAATTCTTTCTTTTAACCGCCATGTCCTACGATCGCTATGTGGCCATTTGCAAACCCCTACACTATACCACCATTATGAATGACAGGGTGTGCACTATGCTTGTCTTCTGCTGTTGGTTGGCTGGGTTAATCGTCATCTTCCCACCACTTAGCCTAGGAATTCAGCTCGATTTCTGTGATTCCAATATCATTGACCACTTTGGCTGTGATGCATCCCCTCTTCTGAAGATTGTGTGCTCGGACACGCAATTTGTAGAGCAAGTTGTGCTAACCATGGCTGTGCTCACCCTCATATTCACACTGGTGTGTGTCATTGTGTCCTACACGTACATCGTCAAGACCATCTTAAGACTCCCTTTGGCTCAACAAAGGAAAAAGGCTTTCTCGACTTGTTCTTCCCATGCGATCGTCGTTTCCATCACCTACGGAAGTTGCATCTTCATCTATATCAAGCCAGCAAAGGAAGGAGTGGCACTTAATAAGGTGGTGTCCCTGCTCAACACCTCATTTATCCCTTTGATGAACCCGTTCATTTATACACTACGAAATAAGCAAGTCAAGCAAGCCTTTAAAGACTCAATTAAAAAGATGGCATTTTTCTCAGAGCATTAGGACACTTTAAAATTAATACATATAGAACATAGTATGTACATATAGAATGATTTCATCATTTATTATATGTTCTTGCACAAATATACATTAAAG
This sequence comes from Nesogale talazaci, assembly GCA_004026705.1. NCBI lineage: Eukaryota > Metazoa > Chordata > Mammalia > Afrosoricida > Tenrecidae > Nesogale > Nesogale talazaci. Next base: position 107,274 of record PVJH01003003.1, on the reverse strand, counting down.
TTTCATTAACCTCTATTTTCCTGTTACTTTTAAAAGCAAAGAGTAGCTTAAGGATTGCTGTCTAATTTCAAGTAAACTTTCTTTCAAATGACTCATTTTAAGTGGTTAGGAAAATAGATTTCTAGAAAATCTACACAAGACCTCATTATCCTTATGAGGGAAACACACACACAAAAGAACCAAGGAAAAATTGAGCTTTATTTCTGTCTTTTCATTCGTATACAGTAATCACTTTTTCTAAACTTGAGCACTATTTTCTTATGAAGTAGAATAAATTAAAAGGCATGGTTCTTATTTTTCCAACCTTTCGTAATCCTTCTCTTCAAATCCTACAGATGTCAGTACATCTGTGTAATTAAGTATTTATAGTATTCTACACCCATTTGGTTTAAATTTGAATGCATGGAATCAAAGTTTCTTCCTGTTCCAATCTTTGTTATACCTAGAACATCATGGTCACACCGGTGAAAAAGACACTTAACAGAAAATTTAATCAGTGTTTTAAGTGTTTTATTTTAAAAATTAACAGTACATTTTCTAAAAATACAAATTTCTATTCAGTTGGTGTGGTGTAAGGCTTAATACTCCGTTTTGTTAATAATCTTCTGGATATGTTGTTGCAACTGATCTGATAACCATAATTTGAGTAACAAGAATTTAAAATAATGATAGGTAATGTAAGATATATTTAGATATTCAAATAGCCAGTTCTTGCCTCCATATTAGGTAATGGTATTCATGTATAAGATTGACATGAAAAAAATAATAATACATTTAATAACCTCAAAAATGTTAGGTATCTAGTCTAGATATCACAATGCAGTGTTCTATAGTAATATTAATTTATCTTTCCTTTCCCTGAACCATGTCATTCAAAGAAAGAAAAAAACCTTAAGAGCCATGAAATCCCAATAAACGTCAACTTGACATCAAAGATAACAAGCGATGTGGGACTATTAATTCTGATTTTATAAAATCTTTAATACATGAAGATCAAATTTATCAACAACAGTAAAAACATATATACACCACTTGTGTACTAAGCAAAGAGGATATGTAGTACAGGCAGGCTTAAGCAACATCCTAACAAACCACTTCTACTTACAGCTTCAAAAGAGTAATCATTTGCTATTTCCTGCATAATTCTTGACATATTAATCTCCTATTTATATTTATCTCAGACTTCTAAATATTTCACATTAAGATGGTCTCTCCATTTATCTCGTGGCTCCTTCTATCCTTTTACCAATCTCATCCAATTCTTATCATCTCAATTTTATCATCATTGTAAAATATTCTCAGCAGTCCCTTAACACCTCACCTCTTCATCTGATGATCCCACAAACTACCTAAACAACTTTTTTCACAGAGCAAGCTACTGGAAGGTTTGGTAGGTTATTTCAGTTGTTGAATGCAAAAATGATTATCTGCAAGGCAAATCATCAAATATTTCACAATTTTTTTAAAAGTTTCCTAAAAATAAAGCTTTTGCCTTTTATTTTATTTATTAGTAAATCACTTTATTGGGGCCTCATACATTGCTTATCACAATCCACATATACACATATATTGTGTCAAGCACCTTCATACAATGCTGCTGTCATCATTCTCAAAACATTTGCTTTCTACTTGAGCCCTTGACATCAGTTCCTCATCTTTTCCCCTCCCTTCCCACTCCCCCTACCTCATGAACCCCTGGTAATTTATAGATTATTATTATTATTTTGTCATATCTTACACTGCCCAACATCTCCCTTTGCCCACTTCTCCACTATCAGTCCCCCATATAGGAGTGCATATGTGAATCCTGTAATTGGCTCCCCTTCCTATACCCCACCTTCCCCTCAGCCTCCCAGTATCTCCACTATCACTGCTGGTCCTGAGGGGTCCATCTGTCCTGGATTCCCTGTATTTCCAGTTCCCATCTGCACCCGTCTAGCTGGCTTTGTAAGGTAGAATTGGGATAATGATAGTTGGGAGGGGTAAGTCTTTAAGAACTAGAGGAAAATTAATGCTTCATCATTACTTCACTGCACCCCGACTGGCTCATCTCCTCCCCACAACCCTTCTGTAAGGGGATGTTCAATTGCCCATAAATGGGACTTGGATCCCCACTCTTCACTCCCCCTCATTCGCCATGATGTGATTCCTGTTTCTGATGCCTGATACCTGCTTCCTTTGATCCCTCGTGATCACGCAGGCTGGTGTGTTTCTTCCATGGGGGCTTTGCTGTTGCCTCTGCACAAGATGGCCATTTGTTTTCCTTCAAAGCTTTGACCCAGGACGCTTTATCATTTGGTAGCTAGGTGCCATCAGCTTTCTGCACATTCCAATTCTACCTTACAAATCCTGGACAGATGAACCCCTCAGGAGCAGTAGTGAATGTTGAACCATCCCTGAAATCCTTGTATGAATCCCACTTGGTCATGGTGTATTATTTTTCTGATATGTTGTTGGATTTTATTGGACAGGATTTTGTTGAGAATTTTTGTATCCAAGTTCATGAGATATCAGTCTGGAGTACTCGGTCCTTGTGTGGTATTTGCTTGGCTATGGTATGCTGACTTAAGAGAATGAGTTTGAGAGTTTGTTCTCCCTTTAGATGTCCTGGAAGAGTCTTTGTAGAATTAGTGACATCTCTTCTCTAAATGCTTGGTAGAAGTCTCCTGAGGAGCCGTCTCGACCAGGTAGTTGGGAGTTTCTTGATGACTTTGTCTATTTCTTCTTTTGCTATAGGTCTGTTCAAGTTCTTAATGTCCACATGTCTTAATTTGGGAGGAGAGTGATTTTTCAGGTATTTTTCCATGTTGTTGGAATTATTGAAATTGTTGGAATACAGTCATTCATAGTCCTGTGTAATTAATCATTTTATCTCAGTTGGGTCTCTTAAAGCTTCCTGTTTCATTCCTAATTTTAGATATTGATGTCTGTTCCTTCTTTTATTTTGTTGTTTGCCAGTAATTTGTCAGGTTTTGTTGATAGGTAAGCTTGTCGTGCCAACATGGCCAAAGAAGATAGGTAGGTCTGTTGTGACAACCTGGCCAATGAGCACGCTAAGATCAATTGAAGGGCAAAGATAGAAATGGCTCAGCGAGCCCTGCCCTTGCCCTCTTGTACTTAGATCTTTGGACCAGCTGGCTGCCTTGTTCCTCCTGTGTCTCAATCTCCAAGAGACACTACCCATGGGACACTTAATCAGTCAACTGTGTTGCTGTGAGTTCCTTCAAGGCCTGCTTCGCCATGCTCCTGAAATATACATCTCAAGCTGGGGACTGTTGTGTGTTAGGGTGCTGTTGTGTGTTAGTCCGGGTAGACTAGAGGAACAAATTTCATAGACACGCATATAGATATAAGGAAAAGGTTTATATACAAGAGGAACAGGACATTGAGCCAAGTCCAAATCAAAGTCATAAGTTCGATATTAACCCATATGCCCGAAATCAGTCTATAAAGTCTCCTTCTGACTCACGAAGTCACAGGTCAGTGGGTGCAGAATCCGGGCGCTGGCAGGGGTCTCCACATGGCTCCTCGCTTCCAGGGCTCAGGATCCATCAACAGCAGAAGCAACTCATTGCTGGCAGAGGTCTCCATGTGGCCACCCCAGCTTCAGAGGTCTGGCTCCACCAGGGCAAAGCCGTGCGGTCTCTTTACCGGCTCCTCCAGCTTCTCAGACGCTGCCATCTTGTTTTTTTTCATGATTCATCGTCTATCTAACTAACTCCCAACAACTGGGGAAGATAGCTTCTCATCTTCACAAGGGAAATATCGGGAGACATACCAGGAGAAAGCCGTGCCCACACAGAGACCTCATTGGCTACTCAATGGCTATCTCCAGATGAACAGGCTAGACTCCACCCCTACATTTCAACCATAAAATGAACATAAGCACATGACTGCCACAGACTCTGTCATCTGGCTGACTGTTGGTGACCTGCTTTGCTGTTTGCTGCTTGTAGCAGGATAGCCTGAATTGCACTACAGAGGGCTGCCAGTCTACTAACTATTTCATGCAAATGAGTTGCACGGAGCCATTTGTACTGCTTTATACATTAGTTAACTGTTTATCTTATCTTATCTTATATATCCTTCTATCTATATAAGTATATAAAGAGAACTACTAGTGTCCTGGGTTTGTTTCTCTAGAGAGCCTTGTCTAACACAACATTATTTTGCTTGTTAATAGGATCATGCTGTTGGCTCTGTTCTAGCTGCTGAAAGTGCCGAGTTAAGATGCTCACCATACTTCTCTCCTGTTTTTTCATGTTTGTATCTATTGCAATTAAATGACCTCTAATAACTGCCTTTACAGTGTCACATGAGTTTTGATATGTCATGCTGTTGTTATCTTTGGTTTCCAAGAACTTCTTAATTTTCTAATACTCATTCCTTTTTGAAAAACATACTATTAAGCCTACAAGGTTTTGTCTTTTTTATTATTGATTTCCAATTTCATGGTACTGTGGCCAGAGAAGGTGATCGGAATGACCTCTATGTGTCTGAATTTCTCATTTGCCTTGTGACACAGCATGTGGTCTATTTTTGAGTATGAGCTACGTGCATTGGAGAAGAATATGTATTTCTTGATGTAGGTTGGAAAGCTCTGAAAATATTAGGTCAAGTTGTTTCATAGTGTTCTTCTGTTCTTCAATTTTTTTAAAAAATTGAGTTTCTTACGTATTGATCTATCTTTCTGAGAGATAGGTATTGAAATCACCTACCATTATTATTCTTGATCTAATGATTTCTCTTTTCATCTCTTTGAGAAATTGGTTGATGAATTTCAAGGTTCTTTCATTGGGCACATATATATTATGTTTACAGGTTCTTGGTCTACTGACCCTTTGAGCATTATGCAGAATACTTATCAATTGTGCCATGTTCCTTAAAGTTCATTTTGTCAGAGATTGGTATTGGAACTCTAGTTTCCATTTGCTTGGTAAATTTCCCACCATCCTTTAACTCTGTTTATTTTTTGTCGTAAGTTTGAGTTGTATCTATCAAAGGCAGCAAATTGATGGATTTGGTTGTCTAATCCAGTCTCCTACCCTTCATCTTTTAGTATATGTGCTTAAACCATAAATATTCAGTATAATTAAATCCAAATGTAAATTACTTCCATCTCATACTATCTGTGTTTGGTATTTTCCTTTCTTCTCCTTTAGCAGATGGTGTGTGTGCATGTGTGTGTGTGTTATTCTTGTCTTTGTATCTCAGCCACTGTAGAATGAGATATGACAATATCTAAAACAGTGGGCATCTAAAAAAACTACCATATGATCCAGCATTACCATTACATACACAAAATGGAATACTATGAATTCCTAAGAAGCAATGATGAAAACCTCAACTCATGGAGGGATCTGCAAGTCATTATGCTGAGTGAAGTTAGTCAAAGACAAAAGAACAAATACTGTATGAGTCCATTGCAATAGGAAAAAACATCATAATGTGCACAAGCTCAAGCTTACAGGTCATCTTGTCTTCTGGCTGGTGACCAGACATCCTGGTAAAGAGATATACCTGTGGCAGTGAGTCACCCATCACCTGCTCCAGGTAAGTATAGTTTAGGTCACTTGGCCAGAGAGCATCTCACGAGAGCTGGGATCAAATGGTTGAGGGAGTGAGGAGCATGCTGACTGCTAAGTGGTCACCATGCAGATCTGGGGAGAGATCCTAAGACAGAGGCAGCTGTCAGAGGGATGGGGCTTGCTGATTGGAGGACAGTACAGAAGAGGGCAGAGGGAATATTCAAATTTTGGTGAACACAGGTATGTTAAGGGGGAAGAGGGGATGCTGAGCTTCAGGTGGGAGAATGAGAGACTAAGGATGTTTTGCGGATCATTAGAAGAGGAGGGTCTTAATGATGTGCAGTGGGAGGGCAGAATTAATCTAGGATGTCTGGGGTTGTCCTCAGAACCCTGGCTGAGTGCCATAGAACACTACTGAATCCTGGATCTTTGGGGTGCAAAACATGTTATAGAGGCTGCATGGGGGAAACCCCTTATGTGAATTATACTGGGTGAACTGGACTCTACCTCAGACACACTTATAAACTGAGGTCTTAAGCCGGAAAACACATGGAAACTGAGGAAGCAGAAGACAGCTGTACCAAGAGCAGTGTGCTGTTTATTGGTGATCAAACAAGGTCTTGCTACATCAATACCACGCATATTGTTTCAAGATATGTATTATACTGGCAATCCTGTGATGGTCATTCTGTTATATTCTGTTTATGCTTGCTTATATTAATGTGTATCTCAGAGGCGTGTCACCATTGGTGATCACCCTCTTGGAGCTGTGCTATTTATTTCTTTGTTTTTCAGTAAATGAACCCCAGGGATGTTGAGCCTATAGGGAAATAAAATATAGCAAGGGTTGGGGGGATATAGAAAAATGAAGGGATAAGAGGGACATGATGTCATGAAATCAAGAGAGAAAAGTATATTTAGAGACTGATGAGACTGATGATGGAAGCAATTGTACAACAGTGCTTATGATTGAACTATGCAATGAAATGATAAACGGACTAATGTCCAAGTTAAGGCAAATTTAAAAAAAGAAAGAGACCACATTCATCCCAGAATGGGTTTGGGGCTCTCAATAAATTCTAGCTCCAATTTCAGAAGAATTAGTTCTTACATAATAATGGCCCTAATCCATATTTACCCTCACGAAATGATCACTGAAGGTAAGGGTGCTAGAGCAAAGTGTGGTGAAAGAAGAAGATGGTGACTGGCTATGAAACTGATGAGGAGCTGGGGTCTTAAAGACTGGTATTCACACAAGGAGGCATCTAAGAGAAGAATCAACTAAGTCCGCAGAGAAGACGCACACCAACTTTCGTGACCCAAAGATGGCCATGAGAAAAATCAAACATGGTGAAGAGAAGAGCATCATCGCTAAAATTATGAACATCCCATTTGTGGAGGGCTATGGATGAAGGTGGGAGCTTAAAATCAATCAATCAATCTGCAGAATTATCTAGTCAGATTCAGCCACTGGCAAGCGTCTCAAACAGCTTTACTATCAGAGACCATTCTAGTATTGATTATGCTGCATCTAATTTGAAATTTGGCCAGTTGACCATGCAGTAGATGCCACCTGAATTTGCCCTGGGTGCAAGTATCTCTTAGTGATGGAATCTGACAGAAACGTCTTCCCTGTATTTTTGAATGTTGATGAAAGTTTTTTTCCTTCTTACGCATTATTTGTATTTTTGTCTTTGTAATATTATGATTCTATTCTTATCACCTTAGTGTTATTTTGTTTTTTTATTTTCTGTTGGGTCTCCCAGATGTGAAGCATAGGTGGAGAGGATGCTTAATCATAATACTGATAAAAAGACATATAGGAAATACAGGGATAGGGTGAGTGACAGGAGCAAAGGGGATTTCAGGAGGAAAAACTGAAGGCAAGAGTAGGGAAGTTGCACATGAATGGATTTTAATTCACAATTTAACCAGGGGGTGGGCTGGAAGGCTATAAAATTGATTTGGTAATGATTATACAATTCTATGAGGCAAAATTGAATGATTGAATTGTATGATATGTAAAGTACATGCCAATAAAACTTTTGGAAGAAAGAATTAAAATGGTATAGTGTATTGGGCAAATCTGCTGTAAAATGTCTCTTTAAATATACATCTTTTAATTTTTATGTTATTTTATTGGGAACTCTTACAGTTCTTATCACAATCCATACATATCTCCATGTTATCCAACACATCTTTACATATGTTGTCATCATCTTTTCAAAATATTTTCTTTCTACTTGAACCCCTAGTATCAGCTCCTCCTTTTTCCCCTTCCTTCCTCTACTCTCCTTCCGTCCCCAATTTCCCACTCATAAGTTATGTTAGTCCCAGTAGACTAGAGAAACAAATTCAAAAACATGTGTATATATATATATATATATATATGAAAGAGGTTTATATACAAAAGGAATGAATCATTGAGAAAGCATCCCAACCCAGTCCAGTCCAAGTCCATAAGTCTGATATTAGCCCTTTTGTCTGATACCAATCCATTAGTCCTCTTCAGACTCATAAAGGACATGCAATGATGCCAGAACAATCACAGGCCAGTGGGTGCGGAGTCTTGTGTATCCAGTGGTGGTTGAATCATCTCAGCCCTGGCAGGGGTCTCCATGTGGCTTCTCTGGCCCCAGAAATCTGGTTTCATCAGGGTAAGCCCATGTGATTTCTCTTCCAGCTTCTCCAGATCTCAGGGTATATCAGCATGCTGCTTCCTTGTCTTGTCAATAGAGCATCTCTCAGGGACTGAGTTTTGTGTCTTGTCAGTTGAGTGTCTCCAAGAGGGAAAAATACAGTGAGATTTCCCAGAACTCTCAGGAGAAGGCCATGCCCACACAGAGGTCTCATTGGTTATCTCCAAATTGACAGGCTAGACCCCACCCCTATACTCTTAATCAAATTGACACCAGAGTACATGACTGCCACATAAGTTATCAATTTTTCTGTTCTTTTCAAATTTTACACCAACTCCTCTTTCATTACATCTACTTTTCTGCTGCCCATCCCCTGTGATGTGGTATATACATCGATCATTGTGATTGTTTTCTCCGAATACCCCACCCCTTACACTTACACTCCCAGTATTAAAGTTCCCTTTGTTGGTCCTGAGAAGTTTATCTGTTCTGGATTCCTTGTGTTTTGAGCTCTTATCTCTACCAGTATACAAGTTTGGTCTAGCCAGATTGATATGATGGAATTGGGGTCATGGTAGTAGGTGAGGAGAAAAAGCACTAAAGAACTAGAGGAAGGTTGCGTGTTTCATCGGTGCTATACTGAACCCTGACAGGATCTTCCCTTCCTTGTGGCCATTCTGACAAGGGGGTGTCCAATTGACTACTGATGGGTTTTGGGTCTTCACTCTACTCTCCCCCTCAAATCTCTTTGACATGCCTTTTATTTGTTTTGTTTTGTTTTGGGTCTTTGATGCCTGATACCTGATGCCATCAACACTTCATGATCACGCAAGCAGGTGTGCTTCTTCCATGCAGACTTTGTTGCTGCCCAGCGAAATTGCCACATGTTTATCTTCAGTCTTTAAGACCACTGATGCTATATCTTTTGATAGTCAGGCACCATTAGCTTTCTTCACCATATTTGCTTATGCACTTTTTTTGTCTTCAGTGATTGTGTCAAGGAAGGTGAACCTCATAAAATGCCATCTTAGTAGAACGAATTGTTCTTGTGTTGATGGAGTAGTTGAGTGGAGACACATTATCCACCTGCTACTGTAATACTTTATAAATAAATGCAAATACGTTTATAAATATACATAGCTCTAGTCCCCTGTCATTGCATATAAATGTATTGACATATATACAAACCTGTATTTAGACCCCTATAACTGTCCTGTGCCTCCCAGTTCTTTCCTCTATTTCCTTTTACTTTCCTCCCATCCCACTTCCCTATCTGGCCTTCATTCAGGTTTTGGTAATTCCTCTTGGCTACATTGCCCATGATTGAGCCCCACTCCTAACCCCCAAGCATCCTATGCACTCCTCACCATCAATTGTAGCTCACTTATATTTCCCTTGTCCCTGGGTTTATTGGCATCCCCCTCCTTTTCCTTCATCTCTCCCTCTCCCATACCTTCCAGCAACCATGTGTCCCATTGTTCTCTCCTCCAAATTGTTCATCCCACCTCCCTTGTCCAGGTAGATATGTATAGACTCTAATATGTGCAAAATCAAAACAGAGCAAAACATAATAAAAGAAGAAGACAAAAAAATAAATCAACAATAAAACAAAACAAAACAAAAATAAAGAGAAAAAGGAAAACCAACAACAAAAACTGAAAATCCCTCAAGTGGTCCCAGGTCTGTTTGTTGACCTGTATGAGTGCTTTCCAGTAGAGTCTTCTAGGGTGCCCTACTCCGGCCCCCAAGTCCACCTTTGGCATTCCTTGGGGACTTTGTTGCTTTGCTCCCCTTGCTGCTCCACTGTACACCCTTAGTGCTCACCATGGTGTGGTGGGTGCAGATCGAGCACATCCCCCACACTGTGCCCCCAGTGCTGTCCCCCTTAGCACTATGTGTCAGTGCGGGACACCTGCCCATTTCATGATGGAGACAGCTCTGAAATCCCCTCTGTGCCTTGGCTGCTCTGAGTCAAGCATTGTCATCAGGGTTTGTTGGGCCGGGGCATGTTCCACTTTCTCCTTTCCTCGTTGTTGGCTCCTGTGCAGGTGCACCCACTGCCTGAGATGCAGCTGCAATGCTGTCCTCTGAAGAGCATGCTGGCATGGGGAGTTAAGGGTGCTCAAGTAGTTGGAGTTGGGAACTGATCCCACTGACCTCTCTCTTGTTTCCCTGGTTCCTGCCCGAATAATTCATTCACACCTTAGTGCACCAGGTTGAAATCAGGTCCCTCTCTCCCACTCCAGTGGAGATATAAGCAACATCCTCCCCTCAGGGGGGTTAGTGCTCTGCTTGATTTTCATTTCCTCCCTCATTATTTGGCTGACATATATATTCCTGGGTTAGGTTTGGCCTCTGCCATATACCCGGACCTCACTCCGAGCATGTATGTATTTAATAACTTTTCCCATAGGTCCCTTTTTGCATTTTTTAAAACTTACCTCAGTGAACTCAGTTGTACTTGTCCTTTTGTGCTTGGCTCAATTCGCTCAGCATCATTTCCTCCAGGTCTTCTCATGTGGCGATGTGCTTCATGAGCTCATCGCTGCTTTTTAGGGATGCGTAGTGCTCCATTGTGTGTATGCACCACAACATTTTAATCCATGTATCCATGATGGAAATGTGGGTTGTTTCCAACTCCTTGCAATTCTGAATTGCACCACAATGAACATCGGAGCACAGATGTCTGGCCATCATTTGTTTCTTGTCTCTTCTGGGTATATGCCCAATAGGGGGATTGCTGGGTTGGATGGTACCTCAATTTCTATCTGTTTTAGAAATCTCAAAAAAAATTAATATCAATTCTTTCTAAATTCCCTGACAGAAAAAGAGGGAACACCTCCAAACTCAATTTTGATGGTGGGTATTACTCTGATACTCAACCCAGATAAATGCATCACACAAAGTAAAATAAAAAATGACAGAACAATACTCCTCATGAATATAATCCAAGGAAAATACTAGAAATCTGCAACAAGTAGCATATGAAAATCATATTAAACAACTAAGATTTATTCCAAATGTCATATACAGTCAACATGGAAAATGCAATACAGGATATCAATAAAATAAAAAAATGGCAAGATCATTGCAATTGATACATAAGAATCATCTGCAAAATTCAAACATTTCTTGGCAAACTCACTTGTCAAAAATTTATGAGGGGGCAGGGGGAGGGAGGGGAAAAAAGATGACCTTATATGAAGAGCTAAAGTAGAAAATACTTTGGAAATGATGATGGCAACATATGTACAAATATGCTTGAAACAATTGATGTGTGGAATATTATAAGACCTGTAAGAACCCCGAATAAAGTGATTTTTTAATTAAAGTAATGGTGACATATCTTCCATCATTACAGCAACACACAAGCCACCACACTACAACAAAATGACAAACAAGCAGTGGAAAATTTCTTGTTTGTGTACAGATATTCCCTTAATACTGACTGTTTTACACTTCAAGAGAGTTCTTGAAGTCTTCTTGAATTTTTCATTCCTGCCATAGTATTCTGTGCCTATCTGACTCAAAAGAGCTAAAAACCAGTTCATGACATTTCACTATTGCCTAGGATATCAATTTTTACACATTCCATCTCACTTCTAATGAGTTGAAATGTTCCTATATTCATTCTTCTTATATTCCATGTTATAAATGTTTGCAACTGTTTCTCCTCATTCTAAGTTGTGCCCTTTCAGTGCATGGAGGTACTGAGAAGTTTACTCCATATTCTTTCTTTGGTCGATTCGATGTAAGCTAACAATGTCCCTCTATTATTTATAAAGTTTACATTGACTAATTCCTCAGAAAAAGGACCACCTATTTCTTTTTCATTGTCTGTTCTGAGTCTGGAAGCTCTGTAAAACCTGTTACTCTGTTGGGTGACTCTGCTAGTATTTGAAATTGTAATATAGTTTCCAACATCACAGCAATGGACAAGTCATTGCAGTACAAAAATAAAATAGAAAAACGGGCTGAACCCCGGTGGCATAGTGGTTGAGTGTGGGACTGCAGCCCATGGCTTGGCGGTTCAAATCCAGCAGCAGCAAGGCTGGGTAGCTCCCACGACCACCAGAAGGCAGTGATGTCCACAAAAAAAAAAAAATAGAAAAGCAGGGTTTGGATGTCCATCAAATAAAGACAATAGTCACAATTGCTTTATTTATCATAGCCCTCAACAGGAAATACCCTAAAATCAATAAATAATAAAAAGACTAAGTAAGTAGGCATATACTCACACAATGCTAATAATTAAACTACCATGATAACATTGGCAGATGCCACTCAACAATATTAAAGGGAAGGCCCAAATACACTGTATGTTTCCATATACACAAATTTCAAGAACATTCAGTCAGTTAATGCAATCATATTGCTCAAGATTATTGTCACTTTTGAACATCAATTCTGTATTGTACTGGGGAATCTTGTAAAAGTATTTCCTCAGTTTATCTGATTTTTTGTTGCATATATATATTCACTGTTTAAATCTTTATCTAATTGTCTATGTTTAAGTACTTTCTGAATAAATATGATATGAATTAATAAGACTTTATTTAGAAAAACTAGATGTGTTTCTCAAATTAAACACACAAGACAAAAGATAGTAGTAGATCCTACCAAATGATTAAAAGTGGAAACACAACAATCTTCCATGTATACTTCAACAGAGTAACAATTTAAATAGTGTGTATACTTCCCTAGAAATATTTTAAAATTAATTTCAGTCTGACACTAAAATTTCTCAAGTATACGCTTATACTTGGTCTCCTATGAAAAATAGAAAAGAGAATTTCCAGCTGAGCCCTGGTGGCACAGTGGCTGTGTGCAGGACTGTGGCCCATAGGGTTGACTGTTCAAATCCAGCAGCAGCTCTCCAGGAGCAAGGCTGGGCTTCCTACTCCCATCAGGGCAATGGTGCAGGAAAAAAAATCCTGAATATGATTTTGGTTTGGTGAATACCTTCACCAAACTTATTCAATCTGTTTAAAAAAGAAAGAAAGAAAAGAGACTTTCCAGAGAGGGCAGCAAGGATAGTAAAATAATGATTATTTTCAATTAACAGTACAGAAATAAGCTTTAGCAAAATGTCACACATGCTCTGGAATTAGGCAAAAAAAAATTCTTTTTTTAATCATTTTATTGGGGGTTCGTACATTGCTTATCACAATCCACACATACATATATTGTGCCAAGCACCTTTGCATGCCTGCTGCCATCATCCTTCTCTAAACATTTGCTTTCCTACTTGAGTCCTTGACATCAGCTGTTCATCTTTTCCCCTCCCTCCCTGCTCTCCCTTCCTCTCTAACCCTTGATATTTTATAAATTATTATCATCTTACATCTCCCCTCGTCCACTCCTCCTCTGTCCATTCTCCAGATAGGAGGTTGTATGTAGATCCTTGTAATTGGCTGCCCCTTTCTACCCCACCCTCCCTCCACCCATCCGGTATCTCCACTTTCATTACTGGTCTTGAGGGGTCCATCTGTCCTGAGTTCCCTGTATTTCCATTTTCCATCTGTACCAGTGTACTTCTTCCAGTCTAGCTAGAGTTTTAGGGTAGAATTAGGATCTTGATAGTTGGAAGGGAGGAAGCCCTTAAGAACTAGAAGAAAGTTGTATGTTTCACCATTACCTCACTGCACCCTGACTGGCCCATCTCCTCCCCAGGACTCCTCTGTAACAGGATGCCCAGTTGCCCACAAATGGACCTTGGATCCCAACCCTGCACTCCTGCTCATTCATAGGGAAGCACATCTTGTTCCTTGATGCTTGATACCTGCTCCCGCATGATCATACAGCCTGGTGTGCTTTTTCCACGTGGGTTGCTGCCTCTGCGCTAGATGGCCGCTCCTTTACCTTTAAGCCTTTAAGACCCCAGATACTTATGATTTGGAAGCAGGGCACCATCAGATTTCTCTATAATGTTTGCCTCTGCACCCACTTGTCTTCAGTGATTGGAAGGGTGGGCATAAAAATGATCTGACTTTTATTCTTTGATGCCTGATAGCTGATTCCTTCCACACCTCATGGTCGCACAAGCTGGTGTGCTTCTTCCATGTGGACTTTGTTGTTCCTAAGCTTGTTCACCTTCAAGCCTGAAGGACCCCAGACGCTATATCTTTTGATAGCTGGGCACCAACAGCTTTCTTCACCACCTTTTTTTTTGTTGGGGGGGGGGGGGCAATCACTGCCCTGGTGGTGGGAGTAGGAGGCCCAGCCTTGCTCCTAGAGAACTGCTGCTGGATTTGAACCTCCAACCCAGTGGGCCACAGTCCCACGCACAACCACTATGCCACCGGGGATCAGCTCTTCACCACTCTTGCTCATGCCCCCACATGTCCTCAACAATACTCTTGGGAAGTTGAGCGCATAGTGATATGTTTTTTTTTACTTCCTGTTTGATGCCTGAGATCTGATCCTTTTGACATCTGGTAATCACCCTGTCTCGTGTACTTCTTCCATGTGGACTTGGCTACTTCTCAGTAAGATGGCCATTCATTTATCTTCAAGGTTTTAAGACCCAAGATACTATATCCTTTGATAGCTAGCTGGCATCAGCTTTCTTCACCACATTTGCTTATGCACCCATCTGTCTTCACTGATCATATCAGGCAGGTGTGCTTCATGGAATAGCAGTTTATTAGAACAAAGTGTTCTTGCAGGGAAGAAGTACCTGAGTACAATACCTATAAATATGTGTGCCTAGATTTATTCCCTCCTTATCATAAATAATTATATTTCATATGTCCGTGCCTGTATTTAGACCTCCATACATGCCCTTGGCCTCCTAGTTCTTTCCTCTTCCTTTTACTTTCCCCTGCCCCACTATCATGCTCAGCTTCATTTGGGTTTCAGGACTTCCTCTCAGTTACATTACCCTTGCATAAGCCCTACCAGGTCTCCCACACCCTCCTCGCCACTGATTCCAGACCACTTGCTGTCCCCCACTCCCCCTGACCCTGAGTCTGTCCATGCCACCTACCTCCCCCATGTTCCCCAGGAATCATCGGCCCCTTCATTCTCTCCTCCCAGCTGTCTATCCAGGAGTGCTCCCGTATTGAATAGGTCCATTTGGGGGCTCAGACCACATTGCTTTCCCTACCATGTGACCCCCGAAATTTCCTCTGTTGCTGTATGTCTCAGTAGGGAGACAACATGATGATTCTGCTGTTGTTTGCTCAGACCCCTCTGTGACCCATGAGATCCCTGCAGGGACACAGTCCTCTGAGCATCATGGGCCAGTGTGAGGACTGGTCTGACTCTCTTTCTCTACCTCCCTCCCAACCTTTCTCCATGTGAGTGGGACATGCTGGCCCCACCCCCAACTTGTTCTCTGCCACTCCCTCTTCTGTGTGTGTGGGGGGCGGGGGGTGTCAGTCTGACTCTGGTTGGGCCATCCCTGTAGCTCTTTCTTTTCATGCATACTTCCATGTGTCCCTGTTGTCTTCACGGTTTGGTGCTTCATGGTGGGATCTGCACGTCCACTCCAGCTTCTGTGGAGATAAGACCCACACTCTCCCCCAGGGGGGATTAGTGCCCTGCTCCCCCCCATTATCCTTTCACTTTCTTTTTTGGGGGGAAGGCAATCACTGCACTCTGGTGGGAGTAGGAGACTCACCTTTGCTCCTTGCAAGCTGCTGCTGGATTTGAACCACCAACCTAGTGGGCTGCAGCCCCGCACACAACCACTACGCCACCGGGACTCAGCCCTGTATCCTTACACTTTCAAAGTCCCTTTTTCTCCCTTCCTCCTCCCTCCTTCTCCCATTAGTGTGTTGTACTCAACATGTACCTCCTGGGGTTTGGTCCAACATCCTCCCATTTCCCTAGATCTCAACCCAAATGTTATGATATAGAAGGCTTTGCTT
Organism: Nesogale talazaci; assembly: GCA_004026705.1. NCBI lineage: Eukaryota > Metazoa > Chordata > Mammalia > Afrosoricida > Tenrecidae > Nesogale > Nesogale talazaci. The sequence goes on along the minus strand of PVJH01003003.1, from coordinate 91,233 downwards.
ATGTACTTACCATAGTGATTACTCTTACCTCAGGGGACTCATGCAGTGCTTCTCCTTTCATGATTGGCTGACTTCACATAGCATAATTCCCTCCAGCTCTCCCCCTGAGAAGAGGTGTTTCATGTGCTCATCAGTGTTTTTGAGTGAAGCATAGTATTCCATTGTATGTACTTGCCAGAGTTTGCTGATCCACTCGTCTTCTGATGGAAATTTAGATTGCTTCCAACTCTTGGTGACTGTGCATTGTGCTGCAATAACCATTGGAGTTCATACAACTGGTCATGGTTTATTTCCTTCCTCTTCTGGGTATATTCCCTGTAGAGGAATAGCCAGGTATTAGGGTAACTCAATTTCCATCTTCATTAAATATTGCCAGACTACATAGCTGCTGAACATATCTACAGGATCATCAGCAATGTTTTTGCCTATTTTGCCACATCCGTTCCCACCTTTGTTGCTCTCTGGTTTTCTGATTTGCACTAGCCTCAAAGGTGTTGGATGGTATCTCATGGTTGTTTTGATCTGCATTTCTCTGATGGTTAATGATCTGGAGCATTTTCTCATGTTTATTGGCCATATGGGTCTCCTCCCTAGTGAAACTTCTTTTCGGTTCTTTTCCCCATTTTTTTCAAAGGGTTATCTTTTCCCCCTTTTGCAGGTAAGGAGGGTATTGTCGATTTTTGTAATAAGACCTTTATCCATTGTGTTGATGCTAAAAATCCTCTCCCAGTCTGTGGGTTGCCTACCTACCCTCCTGGTAAAGTCTTTTGATGCACACAGGTGTTTTATTCTTAGTAAATCCCATTTGTCAATTTCAGGTTCCCCAGCATGTGTACTCTGTCCTATTGCAGTTAGCCTTTGTATTCCCTGGGCCAAGGTTTTTAGGTTTTCCCAATTCCTTCACTAATGGTCCTGATGGTTTGGGTTTTTACTTCTAGGTCCGTGCTCCACCTTGAGTTTGTTCTTGTGTTATGGGGTGAGGTAGAGATCCTGTTTCATTTTTCTACATGCGGATTTTCATTCTTTCCAGCACCATTTGTTAAAGAGGGTGTTGCCCTTCCACTTGAGAATTTTTGAACCCTTGTTGAAAATCAGTTATTTATATGTTAATGATTTTATTTATGGGTTTTCTATTCTTTTCCGTTAGTCTATGAATCTGTCATCATGCCAGTACCACACTGTTTTGACCACTGTGACTTTGTAATAGGTGTGAAAGTCAGGTAAAGCGAGCCTTCCGACAATGTTCTCCTTGAGGAGATCTCTGCTAATTCTGGGTTTCTTCCCTCTCCATATGAAATTGGGGGTCAGTTTTTCCAGTTCTCTGAAGAAGGTTGTTGGTATTTGAATCAGAATAACATTAAACTTATAAAGTGCCTTGGATAGGATAAACATTGTTACTATATGGAGTCTCCCAATCAATGAGCATGGGATATTCCTCCATTTATGGAGGTCTCTTTTGGTTTCCTGTAGTAGGGTTTTGTAGTTTTCCTTGTGTAGGTCTTTTTTTTTTTGGTTAGATATATCCCTAGATATTTTCACTTATTGTTGGCTATTGTGAATGGTACTGCCTTCCTGATCTCTTCTTCCTTGACTTTACTGGATGTATACAGCAAACCAATCAACTTTTGTTTGCTAATTTTGTATCCTACCACTCTTCCATATTCCTCTATTGCTGTCAGTACTCTGATTGTGGAACTTTGGGGACTTTTGATGTACAGAATCATGTCATCAGCAAATAATGATAATTTCAAATCCTCCTCTCCCAGTTGGATACCTTTGATGTCATTTTGTTGTCTTGTGTTATTAGCTAGGATCTCAAGTACAATATTGAATAGCAGTGGGGAAAAGGGCCATTCTTGTCTAGTCCCCTTTTTCAGTGGGATTGAGTTAGTCTCTTCTCCATTGACTGTGATGTTAGCTGTTGGTTTTTCATAGATAGCTTGTATTAGCTTGAGAAAATGTCTTCCATTCCTATCCTCCTGAGCATCTAAATTAGTAATGGGTGATGTGTGTTGTCAAATGCTTTTTCTCCATGTATAGATTTTATCTTATCAATGTGGTGTATAATATTGATGGATTTTTGCATGTTAAAACATCCCTGCATCCCTTGGATAAATTCTACCTGATCCTGATGGATTATATATTTTATATACTTTGTATTCTATTGACCAATATCTTGTCAAAGATTTTTGCATATATGTTCATTATAGATATTAGTCTATAGTTCTCTACTCCTGTGGGATCCTTTCCCTGTTTGAGTATCAAAGTTATACTGGTTCATAAAATGAGTTTGGGAGTTTTTGTTTGTTTGTTTGTTTGTTTGTTAAATGAATCATTTTATTGGGGGCTCATACAACTCCCATCACAATCCATACAAACATCAATTGTATGCAGGCCACATTTACACACTTAATGCCATCATCACTCTCAAAACATTCTCCTTCCCTCCAGGCCCCCAGTATCAGCTCCCTATATTACCATTCCTCCCCCCCTTCCCCTTGAACCCTTAGTAATTTACAAATCGTTATTTTTTTCATACTGTACACTGCCCAATGTGTCCCAACACTCGCTTCCCTGTTGCCCGTGTCCCAGAGAGGAGGCTACGTGTAGATCCCTGAAGTTAGTTCTCCCTTTCTATTCCTCCATCCCTCCACCCTCCTGGTATTACCACACCTATTACTAGTCTTGATGGAACATCTATCCTAAATTTCCCATGTTTCCAACTTCATTGTACATCTCCTGGTCTAGCTGGATTTATGTGGCAGAATTGGGATCATGATAGTGGGTGGGAGGCAGCATGGGAACTAGAGGAAGGTTGCATATTTCATAGCTCCTACCCTGTATCTTAACTGACTCATCTCCTCCTGGTAACTCCTCTGCAAAAGGATGTCACCTCACCTATTGATGAGCTTTGGGTCTCCAATCTGTAGTCCCCCTCATTAATAATTATATAATTTTAGCTCATTGATGCCTGACACCGGATCCCTTCACCACCTCATGATCACACAGGCTGGTGTGCTTCTTCCATGTGGGCTTTATTGCTTCTGAGCAGAATGACTGCTTGTTTACTCAAGCCGTTAAGACCCTAGACACTATATCTTTTGGTAGCCAGGCACATCAGCTTTCTTCCCCACTTTAGTTTATGCACACATTTGTGAGTTTGGGAGTTTTTAAACCTTTTCGACTCTCTGAAAAACTTTGTGGAGGATTGGTGCCAGCTTCTCCCTGGATCTTTGTAGAATTCTCCAGTGAAGACATCTGGTCCAGGAACTTTTTTTGTTGGTAGCTTCTTGATAACCTTATGTTCTTGACCTCTATCTGGGTTAGTCTAAGGAGGGATAGTTTTTCCAGGTATTTGTCAATGTTTTCCACATTGTTGAACTCATTTAGGTACAGACTTTCAAAATACCTTGTGATTATCCTTTTAATCTCATTAGGGTCTGTTGTGATGACCCCTGTTTCAGTCATCATCCTGTCTATTGTTGCTTTTTTCTTTCCTTTCTTTGGTCAGGTCTGCCAGTGATCTGTCAATTCTGTGGATCCTTTCAAAGGACAAGCTCTTTGCTGCATTAATCTTCTGCTTTGTTCTTTTATCTTCCCGGTGGCTCAATTCTGTCCTGATTTTTATTATTTATTTTGCTGTTGGGTGGATTGTTCTATTGACACTATTCTAATTGTAAAAGTTTTGTGAAAGCATATCCATCATAAGTATCTCTTCCTTTTTCATATATGCTACTATTGCAATCAAGCTACCTCTGATGACTGCTTTTGCGATATCCCAAAGGTTTTGATGTGAAGTATACTCATTCTCATTAGTTTATAGAAACTTTTTTATCTCCCCTCTCATCTGGGCCAGCACCCACTCATGCCATAGAAGCTTATTATTCATCCTCCAATTGTTTGCCCTTGTTTTCTTGGAAAACCCTTATCTCTCCTTCTATCTTAGTAGATAATTTTTCAGGGTAAAGAACTCTAGGGAAGGCATTGTTTTCTTTCAGCTTCTGGATGATATTAGTCCACTCTATTCTCCTCTTCATGTTTTTTGTTGATAGTTCTGCACATATTCTTACCCAAGAGGCCTTGTAGGTGATCACCACCCCCCAATTCTTGTGATCCAAGCGTCCTATTGATTTCTATTATCAGAAAGGGTTAGGTAGAAGGGGAAATAATTAAAACAGACAAACTTGCATTAGGAGAGGTCTAGAATTTAAATGCTAGCGATTCCACTGCAAATAAGTTTATTCCAAGTCATCTCAACCCTCTAGGACAGAGAAGAACGTCTCTCAGAGTGTCTGAGGCTATAAATCTTTAGAGAAGCAGCCTGCCTCCTCATTCTCCTATGAAAGTACTGGTGATTTCAACAGCAGCCCAGCATCAGTGTTGCTGTGTGCCACAAGACTCCTGTAAATACTGATGGATCTCATTATCAAAGGAGCAAATTTTGTGTTCAGGAAGAAACAGAATTTTGTAGTCCAATGCATCTTTGTGCAAACCTTACATCCCCACTATTTGACATCTGATAGGTCACTTCACCTTTTCTCAGTTTGCACCTATATAAAATTAGAATAATTCCTTTAACCTTATATGAGCTTTATGGGAATACCATTGGTATTCAGTGCCAATCACAAAATTGAATCCTAGGGAAAACACAATTTATTACAGAAGATGCAATGGAAATCGCATGTTATCAGGCCACACTCACTGTCTCAGAGGACACTGCTCCCACTGCTCCATGTGCTTTTGCATTGCTGATCCCACTGCATACTCATTAGCAACTTTTGAATCTGGGTCACAAAGGACTACATTGTTGTTCATTCAGATGTTCCCTGAGCACTTCTGGCAAACTTTTCATATAAAGGTTGCTGTTACAGAATTTACAGATAAACCTGTGTCATTGCCCAGGAAGATCATATATTCCCTTCTGTGAATCCAGGGTAAGGAATATATTGTCTAAGTATGCACAACGGAGGATAAGTGTGTGTTTTATATAATTGTAACTGATATTGCAGAGAGGGATCAGTAGTTATTTCTGATATTTTGTTTCTCTAAGTAAATCTGATATAAGAATTCCCCTGCCATGGTTGCTTTATCCCTTGAAAGGAAACCGACAAATATCAGCCAAGAAAACTATTACTACCTAAGAGATGAAATGTGAATGACAGGGGTGAAAATATCACCTCTATTGTGAGGTGTGCTATCTAGTTGATTTGTGACTCATAACAGCAGCGTGTGATAGAAGAGAACGTCCTTATTAATTGTCCTAGACAGTGACCTTTACACATGTCACTCAATCGGATCTTTCTCACATGGAGCTTCTTGGTGGTTCTAAGCAGCAACTTGTCAATTAGCAGCTAAGTTCTTGGTCACTGCACCACCAGGACCCTTTAATAATAGCCTCTTATATCTTAGACATGAAATAAATTAGTGCATCTTTATTTAAATGTGTGCAACCACATTTAGGTTGGAGAGAATACTAAAAAAGTAAGCTATTAGGGTGACAGTTAAAAGATATTTATTCACAGTTATCATATTTATTCAAAAAATGTGATTAAGCATGCTCGTAGTTAGTCGATGGTTATAGACAAATTCACTCAGTAATAGACCTGTCTTAGTCTCACTATTCAAAACCAAACTCACCACCCTTCAGTCTTTTCCTTGTCATAGCGCCACCTACAGGACAGGGTAGAACTGTGCTGGCGGGGTTCTCAGACTATAGGAGCAGAACATCCCACCTTTCTCACTAGGAGGTCATTTAAGAAAAGAACATGTTTTGTGACATGGAAGTGAAAATGATTTTGAGACCACAGCTAATAAAAATTTGAAACAAAACTTAAGTCAGCATCTCTCTAAATTGTTAAAGCATCCTAAGACGTTTCTGATAATTCTGTCACATAAAACTCCTGTTTTTAGATGGATTGAATATTTTAAGGAGGTCACAATGAGCTCAGAGATGCACCAAGAGAGGGAAGGTTATAAATATCCACAAATGAAGAAAGTCCAGAAATTTGTGAAAGAAAACCATGGAATCACCATTGATGTAACAGCCACTGAGGTTGGGATTGATCACGATTGAGCATTTTTAATTTTAAGTAAACATCTTAGCCTCAGCAGTTCAGTGGGTGCCCCAAAGTACTATACGTAAATGAGATAGTTAAGAAAGCTAATCTCTCCATCAATTTTAACAAAATGGAAGCTAATAAAGATGTTTTATGGAATAAATCATAACAGGAGATAAATCTGGAATTTGTCAATTTAATTCAGACAGCCATAAACAGTCCATTTCAAGGGTCTCTGTTGAGCCAGTTACATTGAAGGGGGAGCATCTGCTCAGATTATAAAAGCTACTGTCATTCACATGATTTCAGCAAACAGGGAATCTTAAGAGCAGAGCAGAACTCCTAGAGTAAAAATCCTTCTTTAGCGGAGCAGATAGTTTTGAACCACTGATCATGTGGTTAGCACCCTAAGGTCCATCGTGTCACCAAGGCTTCTTCAGAAAGCTACCACAATTGTTCCGGTACCCTTCAAAAGGCTATGTTTATATATTTCCTCAAAGAACAATCGATGATCACAATATCTTATTATGACGTTTCAAGAACAATAAAAACAGCAGTGGGAAGTGGAGGGACCAGGGAAGAAAGGCCAGGAAAGCAGGACATGTCCCCTGCCCATTTTTTGAGGTAGAAAGGCTGAACAACAAGAATTGTATTGGAAAATCTTAGCTCACCCACAATACAGCCAAGCTGTTGCTCTTCCAAAACTTCAGCCACTGAAAACACTATGGAGTACAACTTGACTTAGACACAGTCAAGACACACTTGCTGCAAACTGCAAGATCAGCAGTTTGAAAGGACCAGCCAGGCTGGGGGAGAAGGGGAAGACTTTGGATCACTGTAATGGCTCGATGACAGTGAGTTTGGTTTTCATTTTTTATGATTAAATCAGTCCTTTCAACACCTTCTCCACGTGGCTTTACAGTATTGGGCAAGATATCCTTTCACCTATGAGCTGAGATGGATTTCCTGGTCTACAACCCTCTCCATCAGCCCTGAGCAATGCAACTTGCTTTCTCAGCTTCAGAGTCCCCACCAACTTTAAAGGAAATATAATAGACTTGGACAATGTAGGGGATATAGTAAAATATAAAGAACCACTGGTATGACAAAGATTTTCCAAGAAAAAGTATCAGATATTTCTTGCTAAAAAGTCGAAGTTCCATTTGCACTGGTATCTCATCTTATTTTGTCCCTTAGTATACACTAAAACAGACTAGTCTCTCCCATCAACAGCTTGAAAGTTCTTGGGGAGGGAAATTTATTCATGGCTATATCTGAAGGCAATAAATGTATGATATATTGACAATAATCAATCACTAGCTATTTATTTGAATGAGTGAGCATCAATGGTTTAAATAAACAGGAAAAAGGCAAGAAAAGCAACTTAATGCAGTCCTAATCCTCAAGTATGATCATATATGTATGTCAAGTAGCATACACAGGTAATAAATATTTTTCTACAGAAACATGAGTTATGACTAAATTTGCTCGATTTATAAGTCCCATAAATAGAAACAAGGATATATGATGAGGCAAATATTAATTTATTTTTAACAGTAACAAGTTCGAATGCATTTACTATATTATCTTTTACAGGACAGATACAAGTAGTATTTTTCTAAGCACGAATCACCCTGAGGGCAACTTTGGATGTGGAGAACCTTCCCTGAGCCATATGCTAGTCCATGTAATGGGATTTCTGAGAAAACATGATAGAGGAGAGTGGAGTGGAGTGTGAAAGTTGTGAGAGGAGCCAACATGGTGATCTCCAAGGAAAAGGTGGGTTTTACAAAATTGGTTAACAAAAATTCCTTCATTTGGTTCATTTGTTACTGGACTTCAGAGACTGCAAATAGCTGGAGATTACTGGGGAGCGGTGATGTGAAAAGAGGAGGAGCAGCAGTCATTGAAATGGGAGTTCTCTGAAATCAATATTGAAAGCTACATGGTGCTGAGAAGAACATCCAGGTATATCTCACTGGTAGCGAGAGTAAAGACCACAAACATTTCTTTGGGACTCTGACCTTAACACCAAATCCCATGATAAGACCAATCAGGTTCCAGGAACTATTTCTTGTAACTCTTTAGAAAGTCCTCTTACCTAAGCAACATTTTTACTGGGTAAAAAAGACTTCCATTTATTTAAGTGCAGTAAAGAAAAACAAAGTATACAATTTTGTATTTTAATCTTTTTGCTCCTAAGAGGAGATCATTTTATTGTTTATTTATGTATTTAATTTTAATAATTTAATTTACATATATTCACAAAAAATGCAATGCAATGTTTTAAATGGCTTTGAAAGAGATGTGCGGTCATCACCACAATCAATTTTAGAATATTTTCTTCATTCATGTACCCATCACTATTAGCTTCCTATTACCCCCAACCTCCCCTACCATAACTCCAAGAGACTATTAATCCAGTATTGTCTCTATATATTTCCATACCTGGATTTCATATAAAGAATATAAGCCAAAACAAAAAACCCAACAGCAATAACAAAGCAAAAACACAGAAAAACCTCAATGCAAAAGAAAACTGAAAATAATAATTAGAACAAATTTTAAATGGGTCAAAAGGTAGAACAGATATGGTGTTAAATTTTAGCCTAACTACATCTGCAGTAATCCATTTTCCAATTTACGCGATCTGATAGCAAAGCTATTCACAACCCTGGCCTATGATCAGAGGGGACTCTATAGAGGTTTCATTTACATGGAGATTCTGTAAATGGATTTTAGATTTTCTCTGTCATCTGTAACCTTCTGCAGACTACATTGCTTAGAATTTAAGCTCTAATAGGCTTCATTTCTCCAGACTTGCATTTTATAATTTATAATCCTTGGATCACACAGACTGGTGCATTCTCTTGGTGAACTTAGCTGACACCTCAATTAGATAGTCGTTTGTTCTAAGACAAGCCTTGAAGACCCCAAATGCTATTTGCTCGTAGCTGGGGCACCATCTAACTACTTCCCCATGCTTTGAGATAGCCCCTATATCTTGGTTATTTCTTCATGAGGGGAAGCATCAAGTAGGGCCGTGTCATAAGAACTCACTTAAGGCTGCACTCAAAATCCATTCTTATATCTCCAGTTTAAATATGTCCCTGGTCTAATTTAGAGATATAATGATTTTATTGGGGACTATTATAAGCAATTTCCAGGTAGCATAGGGAAATTCTATATACTACTACCCACTCTACACTTCCCCTCATATCACAATGATATGAATTTTTGCTTTTTGATGCCTGACATTTGATCCTATTAATATCTTGTGATCATACAGACTGGTGTGCTTTTTCCATGTGGGCTTTGTTGCTTCCATGTGGTCACTTGTTTATTTCAAGGCTTGAAGACCCCAGATGCTATAGTTTTTGATAGCACAGCACCATCAGCGTACTTCACCACATTTGCTTATGCATCCACTTTGCCTTCAGCCAGCATGTCTGGAAGGTGAGCACCATAAAATGCCAGTTTAATAGAACAAAGTGTTTTTACACTGAGGGAGTACTTGAGTGGAGACCCAATGTCCAACTCTACCTTATTACTAAACTTATAAATATATGCATATAGATCTATTTCCCCATCGTATATAAATATATTTACATATGTACATGCCTATATTTAGACCTCTATAAGCACCCTTTGCCTCCTACTTCCTTCCTCTATTTCTATTCCTTTTCTCTTGTCCTACTATCATTTTCTGTCTTAATGGTGTTTCAGTAATTCTTCTCAGTTACAGTTCCCTTGATAAAGCCCTACCAGGCTTCCTACACCCTCATCAGCATTGATTTTAGATCACTTGCTATTCCTTTGTTCTTGGAGTGATTAACACACACTTCCTTTTCACCCACCTCCACTTCTCCCTTTGTGCCCCTAACATGTCGGTACCATTGTTTTCTCTACCAGATTGGTTATCCCTCCTATCTATCTACATAGACCTGCAGAGCTAATAATAATCACACAAAAAAAAAAGACAGAGCGAAAGAAAACAAAGCAATGACAAAAAGAAAAATAAAGAAAAGCCTGTAAATAACTCAAAGTCTGTTTCTTCTTGCATTCAGGTATTGGAGCACTGGGTTGAAGTCTGGTCCTTCTTTCCCTATGGAGATATAATCAATACCCTCTCTTTGGCTGGGTTAGTACCGTTTCCCGGCTACCCATGTTATTTTCTCTCTTTCCTGAGCCTTCCTTTTTAGTTGGTTACCTAGCATATGTATCCCTGGGTTTGGTCTGGCCCCTGCCATACTGCTGGGCTTCACCCAGGAATATTTATATACAAGAACTTTTTCCCTATGCCCCTTTTGCATTTTTAAGCTCACCTCAGCTGATTCATGTTGTACTTGTCCTTTTGTGCTTTGCTTTACTTCACTTAGGATCATTTCTCCAGGATTTCCCATGCAAAAATGTGCTTCATATACTCATCACCGCTTTTTAGAGATATGTGATTCTTCATTGTATGTGTGTACCCCAGTTTTTAAACCATCAGTCTGTTGGTGGAAATTTGGATTGTTTCCAGCTCCTTGCACTTGTGAGCTCTGCTGTGATGAACATTGTAGCACAGATGTCTGGCGGTGGTTTGTTTCTTGCCTCTTTGGGGTATATGTCCAGTAAGGCGATTTCTGGATCATATGGTCGCTCAATTTCCATCTGTTTTAGATATCACCAAATTGATTTCCAAAGTAGCTGTACATATCTACAGGTCCACCAGCAGTGGATGAGAGTTACTAATTCACCACAGCCCCTCCAATATATGTTGCTTTCTGATGTTTTGAGTTGGACTACTTTTGAGGGTGTTAAGTGGTATCTCATTGCTCTTTTATGTTGTATTTCCCTTATGATTAATAATCATGAACCTTTTTCTCATATGTGGATTGGCAGAAATTCACATTTCTGCCCTGTGGAACTTCTGTTCAGGTCCTTTGCCCACCTCCTCAGGGGACAAATGGTTGTGTGTTTTTTTCTTTTTGGAAGCAGGCAGAGTATTGTAGATTTTATTGATAAGGCCTTTATCTGATGTGTCATTGCTAAAATGTTTTCCCAGTCCATAGGCTTTCCCATTACTATCTGAGTGAATTCTTTTGATGTACACAGGTGTTTTATCTTCAGTGTACCCCACTTGTCAATTTGTGACGCCTCTGTATCTGTGTCCTTCCCTATTTCTGTTAGCCTATGTAGTCCTTGTACCAAAGTTTTCAGGTTTGTCCCAAATCCTTCCTTGATGGCCATAATAGGTTGGAAGTTTACCTTGAGGTCTGTAATCCACCTTGAGTTTACTCTTGTGTGTAGAGTTAGATAAGAGTCTTGCTTCATTTTTCTGCAGGTAGATATCCATTTTTTTCTAGCACCATTTGTTGAAGAGAGGTTCTGCTTCCCATTGATATTTTGGGAGCCCTTATCAAAGACCTGCTGTTTGTATGCTGGTGATTTTATTTCTAGGCTTTCAGTTCTTTTCCATTGGTCTATCTGTCATATATCAGTACCATGAAGTTTTGACCACTGTGACTGTATAATACGTGCTAAAGTCAGATAAAGGAAGCCCTCCCATTCTGTCCTTCATTTTGAAAGGTTCTCTACTACTTCTGGGCTTCTCCCCTCTCCATATGAAGTTGGTGATCAGTTTTTTTTTTCATTTCTTTGAAGAAAAATGATGGCAATTGCATCATGATTGCATTAAAGTTATATAGTGCCTTCTGCTGTCAGATGAAGGTAAGACTTTCCCACAATTATATCTCTCCAAAATACTAATCAAATATTGGAAACACCTTGCCAGCCCCCACTAGATCATCCCTCTCATTACTGGACAACCCTTCCTGTGACGTGTAATTAGGAACTCAAATTTGGGGAAAAGGTTTTATAAACTCTGGTCAAGAATAAACCAATCCCATTCTCTCTTTCCATGTGGACCATCAAACAAGGCTGAGGTAAGCAAGCTGTCATGAAATGTGTCTGACGTCATTATTTCTATCTCTCATCTTTTCTATGGCTTTACTATAATCTTTATTATCACTGTACAATTGCAGCTATTGAACTCATGATGATATGTTAGAGGCTGGTTCTCTGACATGCTGCAAAACTGACATCTTTACTATACTGAGTCTTTCAATCCACGAGCATGGGATATTGCTGTATTCCTTGAGATCACTCTTGGTTTCTTGTAATAGTGTTCTATAGCTTTCCCTGAACAAATGTTTTGTTCTTTTTTTTAATCTTTTTTTCTTTTAGTCAGATAAATCCCTAGATATTTCCATTTGTGCTTGGCTGTTGTAAAGGGTGCCAACTTTTTAATCTCCTTTTCTATGGTCTTGTCTGATGTGTGTAGCAGTTCAATAGATTTCTGATTGTTGATCTTGTATCCTGTGACTCTGACATATTCCTCTATTGCTTCTAGTACTGCCCTGGTGGAACATTTAGGATCTTCCATATATAAAATCATATCATCTGCAAATAACAATAGCTTCACCTCTTCTTTCCCCAGATGAATACATTTGATGCTATTTCTTTGTCTTATGCTGTTAGTTAAAACCTTCAGTATGATTTTAAATAAGAGTGGGAAAAGAGGCATCCTTGTCTCATCCCCCTTTTCATTGCGATTGTTTGTATCCTTTCTCCATTGACAACCACCTTGGATGTTAGTTTTTCATAAATAGCTTGTATTGTATTGAGGAGTTTGCCTACCATTCCTATCTTCTTGAGTGTCTTAAAAAGGAATTTGTGCTGGATGTTTTCGCTTTTTTCACATCTATCAATATTATCATGTGGCTCCCATAGTTTTTCAAGTAAATATAGCATGTGATACTTATGGTCTTTTGTATGTCGAACCATCCCAGAATCCCTGGTATGAATCCCACTTAGTCATGATGTGCTATTTGTTTTATATACTTTTATATTCTATTAGCCAGCATTTTGTTAAGGAGTTTTGCCTCGGCGTTCATGAGGGATATAGGTCTGTAGTTCTCAATTCTTGTAAATCCTTGTCTAGTTTCAGCATTGGTGTTATATTAGCTTCATAAAAAGAGTTTGGGAGTTTGTCATCTTTTTCTATGTTCTGGAAGAGTTTGTGTAGGATTGGTGTCAGTTCTTCCCTAAATAATTATTAGAATTCTGTGAAACAATCTGGCGCAGGGGATTTTTGTTGTTGTTGTTGGTAATCCCTTGAAAACCCTGTCTATTTCTTCTATTGTTATGGGTCTGTTTAGATTCCTGATGCCCTTCGGGGATATTCTAGGGAGGGATACTTTTCTATATCTTCCAAGTTCTTGAATTCATTGGAATACATTCCTTTGGAATGCTGTGCAATTATCCTTTTTATTTCATTATGATCTGTTGTATTGTGCCCCATTTCATCCCTCATCCTCGCTACGGACATTTGTTCCTGCCTTTCTTTGGTTAAATTTGCCAGCTGTATGATGATTCTGTTTATTCTTTCAAAGTACCAACTTTGTGTCACTTGTAGAAACAGTTTTTCCATAGATTTCTTATTTTCCTTCACCTGAATCTTAGCTCTTGTTTTTTATCATGTCTTTTCTTTTGCTTTTAGTAGGATTGTCCTGTTGACTCTGCTCTAGTTGTTGTAAATTTTGTGCCAGTATATCAATCATATGTCTCTTTTCCTTTTTCATGTATGCATGTATTGCTATGAAACGTCCTCTGAAAATTGCCTTTGTTGTGTCCCATAAATTCTGGTATGCGTGTCTTCATTCTCATTGGTTTCTAGAAATTTCCTAATTTCATTTCTGAACTGGGCCAGTGCACATTCCATTTGCAATAAAATAATCCTCAAATTATTTGCCTTTGTTTTCTTCATCTACCTTTGTCGATTTCCAGCTTCATGGCACAGTGGTAAGAGAGAATTCTTTATGATATCAATGTCCTTAAATTTATGCAGATTAGACTTAGCCCGGCATGGGGCCTATCTTCCAATATGTGCCCTGCGGTTTTGAAAGGAATATGTTTTTTGTGTATGTGTATTTGGATGAATAGCTCTGTATATTTCTATCAGGTTAAATTGTCCGGTTGCAGTGTTTAGATCTCTTGATTCCTTGTTCAATTTATTTCCCTGTGATCTATTTTTCTCAGAAAGCAATGTATTGAAGTCACCTACTACAATTGTTGAGCCTGTGATTTCTTTTTTCATCTTTTGGAGCCTTAGGTTGACATATTCAGCAGGTTCATTTGGGGACTATATGTTTTAAAATGCTTAGTTGTTCTTTGTCTACCATTCCCTTGAGCATTATGTAGTGTCTCTCCTGCTCTCTTTTTATGGTTTGCATTTTTATTCGAGATTAGGATTGTAACCCCTGGTCTTTTTGTTTGTTTGTTTGTTTCTATTTGCTTGGTATGTTTTTCTCCAGCCTTTGATTCTCAGCCTATTTTTTGTATGTAGTCTTGAGATGTGTCTCCTGTAGGCAGCAGATTGCTGTGTGATGTTCTCTAAGTCAGTCTCTTAGCATCAGTCTTTGAATTCCTGAGTTTAATCCATTGATATTCATGGCTACTACATCTATCTGTGGATTCTATGATGTCATTTTGTATCTTTTGTTTTGGGTGCTATCCTACCTCCCTTTCTTATCAGTGTATTGCGCATGTGTGTGTGTGTGTGTGTGTGTGTGTGTGGTTCATTCTGGTTTCTTTCCACCCATAAGCCAACGCTATCTTGGGAATGTTTTTCTCTTTGTCCTCTGGGTTGGGTTGTTCCATGTGGAAGTCTCTTATTTGTGGTCAGTTTTACTGTTCTTGTGACCATACTGGGTCAGCAAGGATCTTTTGTAGGGCTGGATTTCTTCTAACGTATCCTTTGAGTTTTTCCTTGTCTGTGAAGACTTCTCCATCTAGCTTGGTAGATAATTTGGCTGGTTAGAGTATTCTTGAGTTTGCATTATTTTCCTCAATTTTTGGAATATGCTACTCTACTCACCTCCTCTTCATAGTGCCCACTGATAGATTTGAGCATATTACTATTTGGGAAACTGCATATGTGATTGCTTGTTGTACCCCAGCTACTCTCATGATTTTCTCCATTTCCTCAAAGTTTGGATAGCTTAGCTATTATGTGCCTTGGTGACTTTTCTTATGATTCAGCCTAACTGCGTTCTTTCAGCCTCCTGAATGGCTGCCTGGTTTCCACTTGTTAAGTTGGGGCAGTTTTCCTCCAAGAATTCACTCACTGTGTTTGCAGATGACTTCTTTGCTGTGTCTTCCTCCAGTAATCCAATTGTTCTGATGTTGCTCCTCTTCATACCATCTGACAAAGCTCTTAGGTTTTCTTCAGCTTCTCTGATGATCTTATTAGACTTTTGTTCATATTTGTTAACATCTGCTTGGCTGTCCTCTAGGTTAGTGGTGTGGCTCTCTGCCTTTGCCTGTGGTTTAGCGAAATCTGTGTTTTCTATTTGATTTTGTTGCCTCCTCCCTAAAGTTTTTATTTCCCTTTGATGTATGGTCTTTATCTCCTCTATATGGTCTTTATATATTCTATCATTGAATCCTTTTTATGGATTGTTTCCCTCACATCCTGTATGAGTCCAAGCAGCATCCTGAAAGTTTCTTTCTGTGGAAGATCAATGTTTGCTTCTTCTAAGCATGTTGTTAGATTCAGGACATCTTCTGACAGTCACTGTTGATTCTCTTGATTTTCTGTTGAGGACACTGGGGCTGGTTTTTGTTTGAATCGCATTGTTTTAGAGAATCCCGGTGCCATTTTCCAGAGTCGAAGAGCACTGGACTCTTTGTGAGGTTCATAGGAATACTACTTCAAACTGTCTACAGCTAATTGCACTATTGAATTACCCTACTGCTTTATCCTTCTGTGGCTTCTCTTTTTCCCTAGTCAACCAGCATTCTGTTATTTGTAGGACAAATTGAATGGTTCTCTCAGAGGATGCTGCTTGGGTAGTTGTGGACCCGTGAGGATGGTGTTGCAATTGGGTGATCTCACAAGAAGCTGTGATGGTGTGGCACACAGCAGCTTGAGGCACACACAAAGTGTGTGGTAGTGCCTGCTGCAACAGGGTGTCACAGAAGACAGGAAGAAAGTTGGCAGGATTTCCCCCATGAGGAAAGTGGGCAGGGTTTCCTCCAGAGGAAGGTGGGCAGGATTCCCCCTTGAAGAAGGTGGGTAGGATTTCCCTAGAGGAATGTGGGTGGGTTTTTCCCAGCCTCCAGTTATGCTGCAGAAGGTGGAGCTCTCCCCCCTGGATGGAGGACATATGTAAATTCCCTAGGCTAAGTGGAGTGACCTGGAGGTCAGCAGTGACATGTGTGATAAATTGGAAGAGAGGGGAAAAAAAACAAAGAGAGAAAGAAAGAAAAAAAGGAAAAAAGAAAGGAAGGACGGAAAGAAAAAGAAAGAATTTGGGGGGAAAGCAACCCACTGAGATTATGGCGGGAAAGAAGAAGAGAGAAAAGAAAAAGTAGCAATATATCTGAGGCCTTAGGCCCAATTCCTGACTGTGGGGCAGGAGGGGGTTAAACTCTGCCCTGAGACAGCAGCAAGTTGTGGCTGTTTTGATATAAGGCCCTTGGTCTGGCTCCAAATGATTCTGTCTCTGGTTGAGACAGTGGTGTATCTAAGGTTAGACCAACCACCGGCCTCCACTGTGGTAAGTCCAAAGCCTCCACCTCTTAAAAACTTAGTGGAACTGTGCCTACTTATCTTTATGATGCTCCTCCTTTGACCCAGCAGTGTATTATTTCCCTCTTAGTAACTCTCCTGTGCTTATTTCTGAAGAGTGCCTCTGGTATGTGTTACTCAGTAGTCATCTTGTCACAAGTCAACCCTGGTGAAGTGATTTTTAAGATGTGCAAATAATTGAATGACATATGGATCATGGGCCCTACACAGGTATGCCACTTCATTGCTTGAGAGATTGGATTAAATATTGCATAACCTGATAAGATGCCTGCCTTTGTCTTTATGTTTATCCTTAAAGGAGTGTTCTCATGCAATATTTGTCCTTTCGTGATTGATTAACTTCACACAACATAATGGTTTCCAAGTCCACCATGAGGTGCTTGGTGCTTTCACCACGGTGTTTTAGGGATGTGTAGTATTTTATGATAAAGGAAAGGGGCCGTTAGAAAGAGGAAGACTCTAGATTGAGCCATTAATTGCAACAATGTGTTCTAACATAAAATTATGAGATTGGCTCCGGACTGGGCAGTATTTCATTCTTTGTATATAAGATCACTATGAGTAAAAACTGATTTAATGGCAGTAAAAACCTGACAAGTATTCTTTTGTGTGTACGTCCCAGAATTTCTTTATCCATTCTTCTACTCATGGGTGTTTGGACTTTTCCCAGCTTCCTGCTATTGTAAACTGGTGAGATAAACATGAGGGAACACTTCATGTTTACATTGTATATCTTATTTCTTTGGTTTATATGTACAGCCGATGTATTGATAGATCATATCAGATTTCTATTTCCAGTTGTCTTAGGTAGCATGATATTGTTTTTCACAAAGGTTGTACATTTAAAAACCCACTAGCAATGTATAAAAGTTCCAATCTCTTTACATCTTATCCAGCATTTGTTTTCTGCTTTGTTTCTTTGTTTTTAATCAAGCTATTTTTATAAATGTAAGGAGATATCTCATTAGTTTTGATTTGTATCTCCCAGATAGCTGGTGATTGTCAGCATTTTTCATGTGTTTGTAGTCATTTCAGTATCATTTTTGGAGAACTGTCTTTGTGGCTTTTGCCCACTTTTTAATTGTAGTATTTGTTTACTATTCTTTTAGAGTTGTTGCAGAATTCTGTAGATTTTAGAAAATAGTCTTTTGTCTATTATGTCATTGTTAAGGTTGTTTCATCCTGTCTATAATCTCTTTTTACTCTTCTGATGAAATCTTCTGATGCAAACAAATTTCTCATTTTTAGTAGCCCACAGTCATCTATTTTGTCTTCTATTGTCTGTGTTTCCTTTATCATATTTGGTAGTATGTTTATGCCCTGCATGAGGGCACTTAAATTTGTTCCTGTTTTCTCATTAAGAATCCTTGTGGCAAAAAAAAAAATTCTTATAGCTCTGAGATTTACATTTAGGGCTCTGATCAAGTTTGAGATAAGTTTTGTACATGGGGATAGGTGGGTAATAGATCCTGTTTCATTCTTCTTCAGGTTGAAATTCAATTCTGCAAGCATAAATTGTTGAAAATGCTGTCTGTTTCATATAGAATGTATTTTTACCTTTTTTGAAGATTTGTTGCCTGTAAGTGAATGGAGTTATTTCTGAGTTTTCTATTTTGTTCCATTGATCTATTTATCTATCAGTGTATCAATACTAGGCTTTTAAAATTTCTGTGATTATATAATAAATATTGAAGTTGGTAGTTCTTCCTACATTGTTCTTCTTCTAAGGAGTTCTTTGCTTGTTTTGGGTCTCTTCACTCTCCCTATAAACTTGGTAATTAACTTTTGCATTTATTCAAATAATAAAGCTGACATTTGAATTGGAATTGTATCATATGTATAAATTACTTTGAGGAGTATTGATATTTTCACAGTGTTAGGTGCAAGAACCTAGAATTAGAAAGA
Source organism: Nesogale talazaci (assembly GCA_004026705.1). NCBI lineage: Eukaryota > Metazoa > Chordata > Mammalia > Afrosoricida > Tenrecidae > Nesogale > Nesogale talazaci. Next base: position 72,636 of record PVJH01003003.1, on the reverse strand, counting down.
TGAAAAGAATAACATTCAGTATATGTGAATCTGAAAGAACTCAAGAAAAAATCAAGCCTTGAATTTCAATTTTGAAAGATTTTCGAGGCAAAATATCAAATGATGTAGAAAGCATCAGGAGAAAATGGAAAGAATATATAGAATCTCTGAACCTGAAAGAACTAGTCAACAATCCACCACTTCAGAAAGTAATGTATGAGGAAGAACCAATATTGCAAAAGGAATAAGTTCCAACTGCTCTGAATGCATTAGACCAAAACAAGGTTCCAGGAATTGATGAAATCCCCACTGAAAGGTTTCAGAAAGCTGAAGAAGCCCTGAAAGTACTCATTCATTTATTGCAGGACATTTGGAAAATAGCAACCTGGTCAATTGACTGAAAGAGATGCATATCTATGCCCATTCCAAAGGAAGATGATGCTAAAACTATAGAATGCTATCCTTGATGTCATTGATAACATACTCAAAGTAAAATTTTGCTTATTATCATACAATAATGGTGGCAGCAACACATTGACAGGGAACTGCCAGAAGTTCAGGCTAGGTTCAGAAGAGGGAATGGAACACAGGGTATCATTGCTAATGTCAGATGGGTCTTGGCTCAATGCATATAATACCAGAAAGATATTTGTTGGTCTTTCATTGACTATGAAAAGACATTTGATGGAGTAGACAGTAATAAACTGTGGATTAACTGGAGAAGAATAGGAATTCTAGAACACTCCACTGTGCTCATTCATAACACACTCTTTACATGGATCAAGAAGCAGTTGGGAGAACAAAGCAAGTGGTATGGTGTAAAACCAGGCAGTGGGTGAGTTAGGAGAGCATCCAGCCAGCACACATGTTCAGACTATATGTCGAGTAAGTCATCAGAGAAGCTGGATAATGCGATATCAGGGTCAGAGGAAAGCTTATTAGCCTTCTGTATGCAGATGACAAAACTTTGCTTGCCGAAAGGCCGAAGCAATTGAAGTCCTTGCTGATGAAAATCAAGAATAATAGTCTTCAGGGTGTGCTACAACTTAATGTAAGGAAGACCAAAATCCTCACCACTGAACCAATAGGCGGCATCATGATAAATGCAAAAAAAAAAAGCTGAAGTTATCAAACATTTTATCCTACTTGCATCTACAAGCAATCCTCATGGAAACAGCAGTCAGACGATCAGAATACATATTGCACTAGGTAAACCTGCTGACAAGACATGTTTCAAGTATGGAAGAGCAAGGATGTTACTTTGAGGGCAAAGGTCCACCTGGCACAAGCCATGGTGTTCTCCATCACATCATATGCATGTGGACAGTGACTATGGAAGACAGTAGAACAACTAGTGCAGTTGAATCGTGTTCCTGGAGAAGAATATGAAAAGTACCATGGACTGCTAAAAGGACAAACCCATCTGTGTTGGAAGAAGTCCAGAGTCCTTAAGAGGCAAAGATGACATAATTTGGACATAATGTCAGTTAAGACCAGTCCCTGGAGAAGGACACCATATTTGCTAAGATGGAAGAGTTTAAGAAAAAAGAAGAAGAAAGACTTTGACAAGATAGATTGACACAATAGCTGCATCAATAGGCTGAGGCATAAACCCATTATGAGAATGGTGCAGGAATGTGCAGTGTTTCATCCTACTGTGCATAGATTCACTATGGACCCAACTCACAAGGTAAAGATCATTTTAGATGCAAAGACTGATCTAGTCATGTAAAGCTATATTTCTTATTAAAGATGTCATTAAAGGCCAGAAAAAAATCCTAATTGACAAATAATAGTGGAGCTGAAAGTAAGATGAGAAAATAAAAAAGGAGAATGGCAGAAGACAATTACAAGGACTGTAAGTGCCCCAGCCAGCTGTGACCTACCCGATTGAGTCATAAGGGAAAAGACTAGGAACATGAGACAAAGAAGAAACCCGCCCCCCTGGCCCCGCAAGCTTCTCTGCTCACCAGTTTTTAGTTTTACATCAAAGGGGAAAAGATAACAAAAGCTCAAATGCAGAGATAATATTAGGGCACAATGACTTCAGACTCAAGATGATTTCATGATTCATAATCATAAGTAACATCACTAACAAATATTTTTAAAATACATGTGAGCACATTTTCACCTGCTGATTTTTTTTTGTCACCACAAGGAATCTCCTTAGCTCTCAGCATTTGCACCAAGTCCCTGGATCATGCAAACAGTTAAGCCCTTAAGGTTTTCTCATAGTCTTTGCACCCAATCACTCTTCCCTGAGGTTAACAGGACAACATTTATCTACAAATATTAAAAAGTCCCAAACCAATGATAATGAGAAACAGCATATGAAATAAACTTCATGACAACTACTGTAGTTTCAGTTGATATACTTATGTAAATATGTTTTATAATCAGGCAAATATAAATTTGAGAAGCACATTTTTATAAAGTCCATAAAATACTACAATCTAAGTTCTGAACTCACGATATTAATATTACTTGCATCTTTCATTTCTTGTTACATGCTAATTTCTTATGTCAATTTCTTTTTTTAGGTCCAATTATTCTTGACTTGACATGAGAAAATAATGAGAAATCATACAACAGTAACAACATTTATCCTACTGGGGATGACAAGTGACCCAAAATTACAAATTTTGGTTTTGATATTTTTATTTCTCTCCTATCTTTTGAGTGTGGCTGGGAACCTGACAATTATCACCCTCACACGTCTGGATTCTCATCTTAAAACTCCCATGTATTTTTTCCTTCAAAATTTCTCTTTCTTAGAAGTCTCGTTCACCACTGTCTGTATTCCCAGATACCTGTACAGCCTGACGACCGGAGATAACACTATCACATATAATGGTTGTGTCAGCCAGTTATTTTTTGGAGTCCTCTTCGGAGCAACTGAATTTTTTCTCCTGGCTGCCATGTCCTATGATCGCTATGTGGCCATCTGTAAACCCTTGCATCACACAACCATCATGAACAACAAGGTGTGCACGAGACTCGTTCTCTTCTGTTGGATATCTGGTCTGTTGATTATACTCCCACCTCTTAGCGTGGGCCTTTCCCTAGAATTTTGTGACTCAAATCTCATTGATAGTTTTGCATGTGATGCGTCTCCTCTTTTACAGGTAGCCTGCTCAGACACAACACATATAGAAAAATTAATTTTGGTTTTTGCTGTGCTAACACTAATTACTACCTTACTTGGTATAGTTAGCTCCTACACATGTATCATAAACACCATTCTAAAATTCCCTTCTGCTCAACAAAGGAAAAAGGCCTTTTCCACCTGCTCTTCTCACATGATTGTCGTTTCCATGTCCTATGGTAGCTGCATCTTTGCCTACATTAAACCTTCCGCCACAGTAGGAGTAGCACTGAATAAGATTGTGGGGGTACTCACAACTTCAATTGCCCCTATGCTCAACCCATTCATCTACACTCTTCGAAACAAGCAAGTGAAAGAAGCCTTCAGAGACAAAGTTAAAATAATTGCATTTATCACTAGAAAATAAGAAGCTATCAATATTGTGGAACTAAGTTAAGTTTAATCATGAATAGCCCATAAGCATCTTTCAGTATGCCAAATATAAGGCTGCTTTCTAGACTATATATTATTCAAATTAACTCTCTCTCTCTCTGTGACATTTTACTCATGAAAGAATACAGAAAAGCACTAAATTATTCCTCATATTTATTCTTAAGGTCTGTACCATAAATACATTCTTGGAACACTAGATCCTCCAAATACCCAGTATTATGCAAAGGAAATCAAATAATAAAGTCTACTTCCCTACACATATAATATGCTCATGATACTCCATGATGAGCCAAAAATTTTTCATTTGTTGAGAGCATTTCAATATCAACACACATGTCTTCCAGCATGGTTAAAATGTGTTAATTGAAGCTTTAAATGTAATAAAGCAAAATTGTGCATTTCAGACCTCCCCTTCTTTAAAAATGTTCAGAATATTCCTGAATGATTTCCTGGCCCATTACCAACATTAAATAAAATAAGTTAATGAGATCATCAGAAATACTGTGGAGATAGTTTTCATTTTTCTTTCAAACTAATTTATACATATAAAATTTTGTCTACTGGATTCTGGGACAATTATTTGGGACAAATTCAACCTGATCAGATTACAACTTAATGTAAAGGAAACATCTTGACTAGCAGAAAATATTATAATGAAGGAGAAAAGGCAGAAATTATCAAGGGATTCATTTTAATTTGACCTAGAATTAGAATTGGAAGCAGCAGTCTAAGAAAACACATTTCACTGGGAAAATTAGACATATTTCACTACTGCACAAAACATTTTAGTGTTTAAGTGTGTGTAAGAGTAAGTGTTAAAGAGTAAAGATGTCACTTTGAAGACCTAGGTGCACTCGCCCCAAGCTGTGGTGTTTTCAGTCTTCTCATATGCATTTGGAGGCTGGACAATTCATAAGGAAGACCACAGAAGAATTTATGTATTTGAATTATGGTGTTAGTGAAGGTTATGGTGTTAGTGAATACTTTCACAAACAAAAGACTGCTATTGGAAGAAGTATCATCAGAATGCACATCTGTCTTTAAGGAAGTACAGTCAGCAGATTGAATGCTTGAATGCTTCACATGACACTCCATATCAAGTATTTTGAACAGTGTATCAGGAGAGACCAGGCCCAAGGACAATATGCTTGGTAAAGTAGAGGGTCAGCAAAAATGAAGAGCATTGATGAGATGAATTGATATCGTGGTGACAACAATGAGTTCATATATAACCACAATTATGAGAAGAGTGCAGCATAGGTGTGTAATTCTTATTTTAATACATAGGGTCACTATGAGTCGGGCTAACTGGAAGCCATCTAACACAACAGTTCATCCTGACAAATGATATAATTTTAAAAAGGAAAGAGAGAAACAGACTTTTAAATGTTATGGATCTTCTGACAAACACATTAATTGTGTTTACACATAGAAACAAGGACAAGTTCTGAATTTAGAGGCAAGATAAATAAACTTTATTTTCTTCACCTAAGTAGATGTCTAATATACCTTGGGTTAGTGAAAATTTTCAGAACTAGTAAAAGTTACATATATATATAAGGGATATATATATATATAAAATAATTGAAGGACCTAGAGAAAAAATGAATGGACTTAAT